>JAIUZE010007451.1:0-64108 GCA_022085475.1 Heliosperma pusillum | reverse complement strand
GTTAACAACAAATTGAGATAGAAAATATTAGAAACCCTAGGTAGCATGACAACCCATAAGTTGTATTACTAACCAATAGAATCTCATAAATATATTCTCTAATAAAACTTTTGATAAATATAAAAATACTCTTTCACTTTTGAAAACATTTCAAAACATTTTATTACCAAAATCATGCATCAATATTTTATCATCCAAAGTCATAGACTAAAGCTATAACTTTTGAACATAAAATCTCTCGAATGGAATAGTTACCGACTGACGACCTATACTATCTAATCTTCACAAAGATCTTCAGTATACGGATCATCTCTTCATCTTGATCACAAAGACCCTCCATCTCGAGTCTTGTGTAGATTTATGTAGATCTTGTTTGAAGCGATTTTCCTTAAAGTTATGCCTGGTTAGCTATAACTTCCATGTTCACTTCCAAAGTTATTCATGAAGTTGTTATAACTTTGTCTCACAGACTTTATCAAAGTTATGCCTAACTTTGATCTTTCTTCTCATAATTGTTGCTAGCTATAATAAGACTAAAGCACACAATTACACGCATATGATATATCGAGTAAAGCACATTATCAAGTAAGCACATGTCATTATCAAAACTATAAAATTGGTCCAACATCAATACTTGACTAATTATACCCTTAGAACTCTTGGTTGACGGATTTCAACTAAATCCATCTCCTAGTCCCAAGATAACGCTTATCTCGTTGAGTCCAATCCAATTTTAGCTTGTGATCGTATAACTTTACTTACCCGAGGTAAAAAGGGACCCACGAGCGTGGTAGCCCTAATGAACATGGGATTCATAGGTGTTACTTATTGGTAAGGCTAATCCCAATTTTTTTTTAAGTTATGTGAGAGGTCTTGTCAATTTAGTTATTAATTCCTTATAAGCGAACTAAGTCAGTGAATTTAGAATAACTTTGAATTGACAATCGCGAAATAAAATAAAAATTGTTGTTGGCGATTTTTACATGTGCGGAAAAACATAAAGCAAACAAATAATAAATCGTAGTATGGCCACAAAACTAATCTAATTAACTAGTAGATTATAAAATCGGAAACCAACTCCTTGGCCCCTTGCCTCTTCATGGAACATGCTCCAAAAAGGTACCGTCTTTTGGAACACCGACTTCGGGAATCTTCGTCTTCATAATAATTAATTACAAAAGATACAAATAAAATTCCTATTATACATTTGATCTAAAAATGAAATTAAGTTATTACAAACGGTGATACGAGATCGCAAAAAAAAATTACAACTGAATCGGTATTCCCTTACATTACGGGTAATACCGATTAAAATAATCTAGGTCATACTAGGTACAACTTGCATTAAAAATTAAACAAATGACATTCATTTATTCAACAATAACAACATAAATAAAATGCTGTAAAAATCATACCAAAATCGCCCTTAATACTTATCATGCTCATTCTAGCTCAGTTTTATGGATTTTATCGATTTTTAACCATTAAAAATCACTAATCAACACTTAAATCATATTTAAGCTCAAAATAATTATCTAAACTGATTTATAACTCAAAATTAGTCCCCAATAACTTTGTTTGTATTTAATTAGTTCGAATTGATCGTATTTGCTAAATATAGAGGTTTAATCATAACATTTATGAAATAAACTCAAAATAAAATATAAAAACCATAAAAATTTGAAACCAAAATTTTTTTACATTTCGGAACATTTTCAGGAACTCTAAAAACCAGAAAAATTTGCTCAAAAAACTTGAATTAATTTTATGAACAAATAACTTTGTATTCAACGGTTTTATTAAATAAAACCATTAAATATAGTAAAATAGTAAAACAAATTACAAAATTTCACCAAGATGATATAAATTAGATTATAAAATGTAGCAAAAATTTTCAAGAACAGAAAAGGACGTTTCAATTTTATGAACATAATAATCTCACTTTATTGACTTTTATCTCATAAAAATCAATAATCATGCAAAACTTAATTAAAAATCACAAAATTTTACATATAGTATTTACAACATGCATGTGAGATCATATAAAAAGTTCATGACCAGAATAAACATGTAGCTATTTTTAGTTAACTTTTAACATAAAAAATGCATGTTAACATGATTTCAAGGCCATAAATCAAAATAAATAGCAAATTAATCCCTAAAATCACCAAATTTGACCACAACCATTTTGAGGTCAGTAGGTATGCATGCAAATCAAAAATTTCATGTAAACCATTTTTGAACACAAATTTTCAATTTTACCCAAGTTATCGTATAACTCGATTTTAATGCTTAAAATCAACATGCATGTAACAATTGAGCTCTGATACCACATGAAAGTTCTAGACCTTTAATTAGACTTCTCTAATTAGTTCATTAAATTACATTAACTTAATGATTTAGGATCTAGTTATCATGCATGCAAATATAAAAGCATAAAAGAAAAGATAAGACGAAAATATCCTTACATTGAGAATTTTCGGTTCAATATGGGTACAATAAGAACTCCTTCTTATTGTTCTTGAGCATGAAATTATTGGATGATCCTCCATAAAACAACTTCCAAAGTAGAAGGTCTCCTTCTTGTTGCACCCAAGAATTAACCCAAATAATCTCAACTTATTATTATCTAGATAATAAGTAAGACATTATAATACTAATATTATTGTATTACTACACTAGTAATATGGTATGAATATTATTTTGCATGTGAGTTTTAGAGAGTTGTTGGGTTAGAAAGAGAAGTAAGAAATAAGCATGAAAAATGAAGTGAATGAAATTGAACAACAATTGTTCTATTTATGGCACTATGGCCGGATCACATGCTCCAAAATGAGCTTTATTTTGCTTATTTTTATTCTCATGCAAATGACTTGAGTGTGGGTAAGAGAATGATAATGATCATGTGTCATAACATGTCATAATCACTTGGTGGAGTGTGGAATTGGTAGAGTAAAATCACTAGTGATTTGTGTCATATAATTGTCATAACAATTATATGACACAAATTAATAAACAATATGTACTTAACTTTTAAGTGATATTTTACCATTATATCAATATTTAATGGGTCCCACAATGCCCAGTTAATTTATTTTACAACTCTTTGTAAATATAATTAACTAATTACCTCTACCTCAAAATATATGCATAACCTCAACTAATTTTATGAATTAACGATTAATCACTAAATTAAATCTTGTTTAATCGTATTAAAATAAGACGTAAAATTTATTCACTCAGTTATCGTATAATTGACTAATAAACTTAAGTGGAATGAGTTCCTAACTCAATTTCCAATAAATTACTCTCGTAACTAAACGTACATATCAAATATATGTAATGCTCTAATGAAACTGTATCGTATACAAATAATTAGTATTCTATTTGGGTCTCATCCTATAGGTGTGACCTAAAGGGATCAGTTGATCACCGCCGTCATACGACAATAACGTCAAACTCTAGTCAGCTGAGCGTTACTGATTTACGTTAATCAACTGACGTGGAGTATCAAAATATACTAATCATGCCACGTATATTCCAAATGATATTTATTATATAAATGCACTATTGTGGAGGAAACTTACTCCAACAAAGTGACTAATACCCAAAGACTCGGAAAGTGACCTTAATGTGGTTCGATTATTCAAATCTATTTCCATGATAGCTTGGGGATCTAAATGAATTTTTGGATTACCACAATCTTTCTTCCGATTTTTAACGTCACCTCCAGTAGCTTTTCCTAATTTCCAAATTCACTGAACGGTACGTATTGGTATTTAAATTAAATGAGAAACTTCAGTTGTCGTAGTTTTTATCAATTTTTCCTCCCTGGTTTCTTTCTAATAAGGAAAGATAAACCTTCTCGCGTTGATCATTTGTCAAGAACCGTCTCCTACTTCTCATTTGAGTACCTACAACACAAAAAAAGGAAAATTAGTTGTAGTTGTACATTTGTACCTACAAAATCAGACAATCAGTGGTAAATTGTTTACAAGGAAGTTAAAAAAAGAAGAAGTGGTAAGTAAAAGAAAATTTTTTAGTCGTAACCATGATTGTCCTGGTGTCCGTCTCCTTCTTCATGTTGATAATCAAATTGATCTTCATCAACAATCGTATCATTTAAATACAATAGCCAATATCTTGCATTGTCATTATCATCCATGTCAAGATAATCTCCATCAACTCGACCTTCTTCCGCTTCCCAATCAACTTCGGTTTTGATATCATCATCAATTCATCATAAAAAGTTAATTGGTTGAGGTCAAACAATGGGGTGCCCATATTATTTGCAAATTAGTGATTGTAATTTTAGATAAACAAGTCATTATTTATAGAATTCGATAACATTGAGTTCCAAATTTTGGCTCCAATTCTTTTTAGGTTGAAATTTTCATATTTTACGCCAAAAAGTACTTTCATGATTTAGTTTAATTCTTTTTATTGTACTTTGAAATTTTTAAGTTTTCGCCAAAAAAAATTTCATGTTTTGGCTCTAATGATTTTTACTTGAAATTTTCGTTCAAATTAGCTCAATGTATTGCATAATAATTGCTAGAGAGATAGGAAGAAATGTTTACACTCTCAAAGTAATTAATGTGCCTAATGTATGGAAGTGTTCTACTAATGCTCCGTATTTCAATACACAGCTTCCAAAGAGTTATGATCAATCCCAATAACTTTTCTTAATTCTTGTGCTTTTCACCAAAACGACTTATAAAAAAATACAGAGGGAGTAGTAATTTCTACTATTATGATATTGTAGGTGGTGAATTTGTAGAGGAGGCCTTCTACCTTGTCTTGTGCTTGCTTTTTGAGTGATTGCTTCAATGTAGGTGATTCCTACTCGATTTATGTGTACATGGTTGATTAATCTGAATTGTTATATGGTTGTAACATGTGGTTTGATGTTGGATGTGTAATTGTGATTGTGGTACATGTGGTGGTTGGGAATTGTTGTTATATGGAGCGGATGTGGGAACTGGCCCCATAGACTCTAGGGGGTCGCTCTTCATGGTTCCACTATTGAAGAGACAACGCACATTGTTATGACCTGGGTCTTGGGATGACCTACTGCGGTATGGCCCATGGTGTCTACGGTATGACCTGGACACGGCGGTATGTTTCTTGATGGCACAACGTTTTGAGACGGTGTGCCTTTCGATGGCACCAGTTATGTATGATGATATTGTGTTTTGTTGATGTTAATTATGCACTTGTAAACTGACCGTCGTGTGTTTTTATCTACCGTGACCCATACGATATTTCCGGCGTATGGCGAGTAGTCCGTGAGCAGGTTTGACGAGGTTGATGATGATGGTTGCTTTGTTCAGACTTGGGGTGATCTTGTGACTTGTCTAGTTTTTTTTAGGCTTTTGGACTTGACTTGTTTAGTTTGAGTTAGGCTTTTGAACATTGTTATATTATTTGTTTTGGACCTTCTTTTGGAATTGGACTTGTATACCTATTTACTTCTGCTTTTACATTTATGCTATTTAAACTTTCTTGAGACGTTAATTTGGTACATCCTACCATAGGCAACCCGAGGCGTAGTACACCCCCACTCCTGGAAAGCCTTGCTTAAAGGCTCCGTGCGTGGCGGGGGGTTAATGTGTTGACCCCGAATTTGTTTTAAAAACTGTTGTGATCCATTGGGCATGGTGAGCAGGAGTTAGCATATAACCTTATATATACTTGCGTGTGGGTCAGTTGGGATTGTTGCGCGACAATGATTTCATAGCTTCCGCTGAGTCAGTAGATGTTGAGCCGTTTTTATAGTTAGGTATTCTGAAATACACTTGTAATTCACATGGATTTGGACTTTTGGATTGATTGTAATTACTTTAAATATTGTGTACTTTAATCAATGCTGTTTCATTATGGTATATTTGATATGTGCTATCTCGGGCAACCGAGATGCTAGCACTCTCATTTGCTAAGGTAGACCTTTGGTAGATGGGTCGGGGTGTTATATTAGGGATTGAAACTTATTTGGGGTTTTGGGAATTTAAGAGTAAAAGGGATAGCATCCGGTCGCGTTTTGTTTTCATATTAAATAAGTGTGATAACTTAGCCGTCATACTATCCCGTGGCATTGTCTTTGTGTGACGGGTGATACCGCTACCTCATCACACCAAAAAGACGTCATTGACTTCGGTCAACGCGCCTTTCTTTTTGTGATAGGGAATCACGACTAACTCGACACATTTTTAACCCGTCGTATGCCCTTACAAAACTCTTTGCACTTTTGAAATTACCCAAACTCGAATTTCCTTAATCTAGAATTACAAGTCCTACATCACATATTATGGTATGTGTGAATATGAGGGGAAAGAAAAAGTTTGGTTAGGAAACCTCGTATTATTACTTGCTCAACTAGTCTTATATTTCTTATAAGTATCTGAGTTCTAGTACAATCTCTAAAAAAATTTCACTTCTAATTAGGATACCTCTTATTATTACTTGCCTAAAAAGTAAAAATAATACTCCCTCCGTCCCGGTCATTTGTTTACCATTTTCATATTAGGGTGTCTCATTCATTTGTTTACCTTTCTATATTGAGAATGTTTTCTATGAGTAATTTGATGTGCCAATGGGACTATTGTCCACTTGTCATCCACCAAGGACCACCACAAATGGTCCCCTACAATTTTCTTAATATTTGTGCCAAAAGCAAAGGTAAACAAATGACCGGGACGGAGGGAGTATCACATTAGTGAATACATGTGTCATCATGTGCCATGGCTAAATGGTCCCTGATGAGTTCGTAACAATTTCACTTGCATCACACGGTATCATGTCTAACAAATTATTAATATATATATTAAACTAATTTACGTACTTATTACCATAATGACCATAATAACAAAATTAGAAGATGATATTCAAAACGTGATTAGTCTCTAGTAAAACAGTACAAGTCGACTACTAAACAAATGAAACTTTATATGTTAAGTCAACGCACATATTGTTTGGTGGACATTCCAATAACCCCAATATCATGAACAACATTTTAGTCACATTTAAATTTTTTCTATATATTGAGATCTAAATGCCAATGTATATGCCATCTTTTATCAATATATTAAACAAAACAGTTTTTACTTTTCATTTAATACATAATGTAAATATTTCATAAATAAGCACGGGTGTTTTATTTTGTCATGGTTAAAATACGTTGAAACTCAATATCATTATATAACCCTCATATATTATTGTAGGAGCTGTTGTGAAATTTGACTTCTAATAAATGTGTGAAATAAATTAAAACTCGCTAAAGTTGAATTGAGTAAGGTATATATAGTATGAACATTATCTAAAGAGTAAACTTTATTATTAAAGAAGAGATAATAACTTCTAATAATAACTTAACTTTATAATAACTTTTTATAATTTTTATTACTTATTCTGTCGTACAAAATATCATGAATTATGCGTACTATTAAAAGCATGATCTATATTTCATGCCAATATAAGCCTCTCAAATTCTAATCCTTCCTATTACTTCTCCATCAATTATCGGAGTAAATTTTTAAATTTTACCTTTATCACTCTACAAACTATATTTAGCTTCCAACTTCACTAGCTAAATATAAATATCATATTCTAACAACAGTATTATAAATTCATTGAGACTAAATCTAAAAATCACTCAAACCTGTCCTCACACTTTTTTCATTTAAGTGTGAGGATCGGTCAGAGTCTCGTGTAACAAAGAAATTCGTTAACGGAGCAAATCCTTGTTCATATACTTTCTTTTGAGTCTCCATTTTTGTAGCGGGTCATCACACTTCTTACAAAACAATTGTATATTTTCTAACCTTTCGATTCCTTAAATTCAACATACAAATTCTTCCGTTCTGATTTTTTTCGTGTAACTTCTCTTCGTTCAACTAAAAATACACCATGCCAACGGATTATCACGAAACAAAAGACTTTAAAGGAGGATGGAAATCAGCCATTTTCATCATATGTAAGTCCACTTTTAACTTGTTTCATCATTATTATCTCAACTAATTTTTTTTTCAAGAAAATACATCCCATTTTATTCATCCCAAATCGGGGAACAAAAGAGGAAAAATCTTACAAAAGAGTGTCCAATAATCACCAATTACAAACCATCAACGGATTCATTATCTCATAACTAGATGACTAAACTGATCAAAAGCCTTGATACTAACAAAATACTTGATTTGCATAAGAATATAACTCGCTTCCTTCTCTAAGCTAGCAAAAATCTTAGAGTTGCGTGCCCGCCAAATTACATAAATCGAAGCACACAAACAACTAGCATAATGATCGGACTTCCAGTGCCTCCTCCTACCACGAGCAGAAAGTCAACTCGCTTCTTGACAAAGATTATTTTTTCTCCCATAGAAGCCAGCCCAAGCCTGAACAGCTCTCCAAATCCAGTTAGTATACTGACACTTAAAGAAGAGGTGAAAGTGAGTTTCAGCAGACATCTTACATAAACAACAACGATTAACCAGTTGAAAACCTCTCACTATAAGGATTATCTCAACTAATTTATCTAAAAGATATAACATATGATCATGACGGGTAACACGTACGCTATATATCAACCTTTACCAAACTATGTTGTGGATATTCACATATATAGACTAATTCTTTTACTTATTATTACTTAAAACTAAATGTCCGTATATTTATTATATCTCTTTCACTTCTTTAAATATAGAGTCCAAACATTTGATTAAGTTTGATATAATGTTTGTTGAAAGTAACACATAGAAACAAACTTTACTAGTATAAACTTTTGACATATAATAATGGTCATCTGACTATCCTTTTGCCTAAAATTTATTTATTGACAAATAATTGCTGTCGAATTTAAGTATATTTTTAGTCTTCACAAAGTTATATACTGTTGTAATGAGTATTATCATTCAACTTGTTTATCTCCAGATTAGCTAGCTAGTACTCGGTATATAATATATATATATTGTTTTATACATATAGTTATGGAGATGGCAGAGAGATTTGCATACTATGGGATAGCAGGAAATTTGATTATGTACCTAACAACAGTTATGGAACAACCACTTGTAACAGCAGCTAAGAATGTGAATACATGGCAAGCGGTTTCTTCTCTTGCTTTATTCATTTCAGCCTTCGTTGCAGATTCGTACCTTGGTCGCTTTAAAACAACTCTTGTTTCCGCTACCATCTATCTCTTGGTTAGTCTTATGTTACTTGTCTTTTTCAACTTTATTATTATGCAAAAGGTCACTTGTGCATTTTCCATGTTAAGACATTTTATGAACCTGAAACGGAATTTTTATAAAGACTATGGAGTATTTTTCTTTACATATTTTCTCGTATGGTAAGTTATAATGGTATGAATGACAAAAAAAGAAATATAAAAATTATTTGTAACTGTTTACAATATTTAGTAGCATTGTTCAAGGTGTGTTTCCAATAATTAAAATGATTTTTATAGAATATAAGAAATAGAAGAAACTGTAGAGAGAAATGTAGAGAGAATAAAGGAAAATAGGTTAAGAGAGAGGACATAGATATTATTCATTACTCATGGGTATATATAGTGATATAAACCCAATGGACATCCATACAAATTAATGTTTTATAATACTCCCCTTGGATATACATTACTAAAGAACATGCCCCGTTAAAATCTTACTAGGAAGATTCTTTAGGGAAAACACTAGTAAGAAAAAAGAGTACTTTCTACACGCAAAATAATAAGTTGCCTCATTAAACACTTTCTATGGAAAACCTAGTGGGGCATAATAATATATAAGAAAAAAAAAGAGTACAACGCGTGCATATCGTCCATGATGGTTAAATCACTTGTAAAACGTCTGCAACCCAAGATGTTACAAAGTTTCTCGATCTTGGAAATAACTGATATCGTACTTGATCGACTTTATAGATGTCTTCAATTAATAGGATTCACTGATCACTTCAAATTTTATACTGTAAAAAAAATTATTCACAACGATTTGGAGCTGCACTCCAAATGATCTATTCGCTTTATGGTTGAAATGTTGCACATTTTATTTGAATGATCATATAGTTAACAATGTGCATGCATATGATATGTGACTAATGTCTAAACTATATGACATGAACTTAACTGATGCAATTATGGAACATAAAACTAATATTAAGATGCTTAATGCTTAACTAGTCTTTATATGCACATGATCACTCAATGATGCAAACTGTATAGTGAGCTTCTTAATCTCCATAAGATGGATAAATCTTAGGTTAATGAGCTCTTTAACAACCACAAATATGTCGACGGTCTAATGGAATTATAAAGTCCTTATTCAATTCATCATTGAACATTGCGCGCAAACGTTTATCCCTGTCATATGGATATACTTTCATGATCATAGCAGAAATGTCTAGAATCGAGATTCTTCATATATTACACGGTATGTGTAATTCAGTATGATAAAACTTCTCTTGTTATACCAACTTCTCACGTACTTCCTCCCCCTAAAGGGTATCCAAGATAGATTGCAATCATTTAAAGACCACCTTATAATTTATATACAATCTCATTCATACCGATTATTGGATAGATCAATCAAAATTAGAATCCGAATTGAGTTTGTACAACGCATAATCAAACCAGGAATCGAAAATATTAATTGCAAGTTATCAAACATGGAAAGATGTAATCATCATGTGTAATACAACTATCCAAGTAACAATGATAATCATTAATTGTCATCGTCCATGAATTGCGATAAGAGAAGTCATTGCCCTCACACATTCACAATTAAGTAGCCAATGCATAATAAATAAATTAATCGTAGAAGTGAAAGAAAACATACTTAATCAGACAATGTTCTTAATGTTTTATAGTATTCATATGTTAACTTAAATTAACTGAGCGTGAATAAGAGAATAAGAGCGAAATCCAAGATTCATATCCACTCAATCATTTATATAAACCAATCATTCATATAACCCAGTTAGTTAGAGCTCGTGCTGATAACGTGTTATAGAATAAGAAATAGAAGAAGCAACATAGAGAATGTAGAAAGAAGAAGGTAAAATACGTTAAGAAAGGGAAGACAAATACTTCTTATTCATGATTTATGGGTATATATAGTACATAGATGGAGGGTGAGAGATAATCCTCATTACATTTATATAATGACTTAAATGGATATATGTAATTTGGCCATCTATAAAAATTAATGTTTTATAACAATAAGGATATACATGATTGGATCACAAGAAAGCGAAACCCGATACTGATTTGGTTATGGCGAACACTTTAATTTGTTACAATAGAAAATGTTGCTATTAGAGCATCCACAATGGTTAGCAATAACCGTAGTAGCTTAGCTTTCCACATCAACTTTTTGAGCTATAACATTTATAAGCTACCAACTTCCCCAATGGTTAAGCTAATTGAATTGTTGCTTAAATTGAGCCACTATATTTATTTAATTGGTATATATCTCTTTGTGGGTCCATTTGAGCTACTAGCTCCATGGAGCTAGTTGCTCAAACTAGGCTAGTACATGTGGAGCTCTCCAATGGTTGAGCAACTAGCTTGAAAACTTTTAAATTTGCAAGCAAGTCCTTTTGTTGAACCATTGGAGATGCTCTTAGGAGGCTATGGATACGCTTAATCATATACTCCCTTTCTACCGGTCATTTGTTTACCATTTTCATTTTAGAGTGTCTCGTTCATTTGTTTACCTTTTTATATTAGGTTGATTTTCCTTGAGTAATTTGATCTTCTAATGGGATTATTGTCCGCTTGTCATCCACTAAGTATAAATCACAAATGATCCGCTACTCTTTTGTACATCTTTGTCCCAAAAGCAAAGCTAAACAAATGACCGGGACGGAGGGAGTATATATTAGGTTTGGTACCAGACCCCACCCGACCTATCTCTGTTTACCATTTAAATTTTATTTTATATGAAATATAATTGTGCAAAGACATGTGTAACCCAAACATTTACCGTTTATAATATGACATATCTAAATATTATGATGAGATATAAAATTTATCAATTAATCATGAGATACATTTACTACTTTTTTTGTTAATATTATAAGTTTCACGACATCAGATGTTGATCCTATATCATGTTAATTTTATGAGTCTTGTATATTTAAGGATTAATTAATGAGAATAATCCATATTTGGCTGCCCTTCCTATATCACTCCAAACTATGTATTAAACGATTATAATCCTAACTACTTTACTCTCTTCCGTCATTGCACTTGCTCACTTTGTTTACCGGTTGACGCCGGTTATCTATTATCTCGTCCATTTATTACTCCTTTCCTCCTCATTTGTTCTCTCTCTCTCTCTCTCTCTCTCTCCTTTTTTCTTCTTGTAAGATCGTATTTTTTTCCGGTTTTTCTTCATTGCAAATTGTTATGGTGCTTCTAGCGTAGTGCAAAAAAGTTAGTAGCACAGTTATTCTCCTATTTGTATATTGTTATCATGGTATCTTATTTATTACGAGTATTTCTCTATATCTATCTGGTGATAAACTTAGCTTGTTCAAATTATTGTTCATAAGACATTCGAGTGTAGTTGGCATGTTAAATTTGGAGTTTCTTTCACTTTAGTTTATAACATTTTTTTTGCCAATTTAATGATTATCGATGCTCTTTCTGCTCATGGGTCACAATTAGTGTCTATCTTGCTTTTTTCTTTCCCTCTTTGGGGTAATTGATATGAATCCAGTATTTTTGTTGTCTACTTAGAAATCTATTCTAAATGCCTTTCTTTTCTCCATTTGGCCTTTACATATTCAAGTTCACGAGGCTAAAAAAAGCCGTAGAATTTAAATGAAAGAGTCCAAATTGTATAGCTTTTAATAATTCTTAGCTTAATGTTGGACGGGGCTAGTTAATGGTTTGCGAAATTTAAACTCTTCTTGACATTTTTTTTGTTAAAAATATGTTTGTTGTGCTTTATCCATTTTTAAGAAAGCGAGTCAGCATATTGTATTCACATGATGAACAAACTTCTTCAACTGTTCCTGTTATCTAGTTTGAAAGTTCCTAGCTCAAAATTCATTAAACTGGTGTCTTCGGATGATCAACCATATTCACAATGAGTTCTGTCTTTGATGATGGTAAATGACGAAATATAATAGTCGCAATTTAAACATATTAAATGGGAAAATAGCGAGAAAAATGATTTTGAAAAATGAAAGAGAGTAAGGGTATGATAAAGAATGTTGATGAATACTATGCGAGAATGAAGGAATAACGAAACGAAGAGGCTTAAAGATGACTTAAACAAAAGGTAAGTTCACTTGTTGTTCAGGTAGCCAGTCAGTTAGGTGCAATGTGGAAAGGGAGTAACATAGTTAGGATTATAGTGAATTAATGCATAGGTTGGAGTAGTATAAGAAGGGCACCCATATTATGGATTATTCCCATTAATTAATCCTATATTATTTTTTTTTCTACATTTGTTTTTACTACTATTATTTTCACTAACCCGTTGTAATTATTGTTACTTTTACTACTCTCGCATTTAATACTATTAATTTCAGTTCTGAACTTTTTTAAACTTAACTTATGTAATCTAAATTTATCTTAAAATTAATTTAACTTAACTTTATTATTATTACATTTACCTTTAAAAATATTATTGGCAAAAATAAATATATGTATATATAGAGTAAAATACAAAATAGGATAATAAATTTTTCTCTTTATATACATTATGTTCACATATTATATCTTTTTTTCTTAATCATCTATTTTTATGTTATCCTTTTTCTGATCTCTGTCTTCTTCATATTCATCTTCCTTATCAAATATTTGTTTAAATAAATTTGTTTTTAAACATTAAATGAATAATTTATTTCATATATAAAAGTAGATCGTCTTACAAGATCGTCTTCTTTTATAAATCATGTTAATTTTAATTGATATGTTTATACAAACCAGTCTAACACAAATAATTTAATATAGCTTAAGTAAAAGTTTATGAACTTGTATGAATTGAACATAATTTTGATGAACCTTTCTGAACTGAAATTATAGAATCTGAACTTTTATGAACATATGATATAAACTAATGGTCATAAGATAACATCTTCGATATTTGTCTTCCATACATAATGGTTGTTCACTTTTGAACAAGCACACAATATTAAAAAATTAATATAAACTATCTACTTTTTTCAATCATATTAATCTTGCGTCATTCAAATCTTGGTAGAGAATATCAATGAGACACTATAGCATAAATTGACAATTATCTTATATCATCATCAATCGAATATAAAGAGAAATTTATATACAAATAAAACGTTTCGTGATGTTTTTCCTTTTAATTATTTAATGGATTTTTCTTAAACTTTAAAATAATATATTAATGAAGCAGATAAAAAACCAATATATATTTAGTATTTATATATTATGTTGGCATAAGAAAAATAATGCGGAAACATGCTTGATCTAAAATTCAAGGATATTTTCAATGCAAAGCTTTTTTTTTTGTTATTTATGTTCGAACATGTACTTAAATTTCTAAATATATGTTGCTGTATATATTTATACTTTTTACTAACAACATTATGTTTGTTTAGGAAAACATCAAAAACATTTGAGAATATTCTACGTAGTACCTCTATGTTTTTGCAATTTCTACAAGGTACCCCTTTACTTTTCGAAACATACATGATAAACCTATGTTTTATCATCAACCATCGCCGTAACCCTTAACTTTCATACCGTAAATTTTTTAGTAATTGCTCCGTTAACTTATGCCGTTATTTAAAGGAACAAATTAACAGCTATGTTTTTAGAAATGTTATATAAGCAGCTATGTCGTTATTTAAAGGAACAAATTAACAGAATAAAAGTTAAGGGTTACGGTGATGATTATTGACAAGAGTTAGGGGTACAACGTATGTTTCAATAAGTGAAGGGGTAACATGCAAAAAACGCAAAAACACAAGGATAATATGTACACATCCCAAAACATTTTTGTGGAAAATAAATACGAGCCTAAAAAAATATCCAATTGTAAAAAAAAAAAAATTACAAAATAATATCGAAGTTGTAAAAAATTAACTTGATGACCTATATCCTAATTTTCAGACCTAATTTACACGATCCTAAATTGTGTTTAAGCATTTTATCCAGTGGTGTTTGTGGATTAAACACAAGGTAAACAAGTCTATTACTAAAACTATGAACCAAATAAAATTACAAGTCCAAACAATGTTTATTTATGTTCAACAATCGTAAAGATTAAATACTCAATATAATATATCTAGTTAAAACATTAGTGAACCTTAACCAATTAAACTAATTTGAATCAAAGTCTCTTAAGCCAACCGGTAGCGAATGCCTGCAAAATTAACAACAAATATAATCATGGAAGAGCAATTGGGTAACAGTCTTGTAATACCCATCGATCGTATGAAAGTTGCTTCTGACGTGCAACCAAACTCCAATATTGTTGCATTTGTCCCTAATCGACATTGTTGTATGGGTGATATACGGAGATGTTTCATAGCACCTTTGTGTACTTATCGATACATAAAATTACATAAAACGAAAAGAGATGTACAAAAGAATTGGATGAACCTCGAGTGGGACGCTAATTATAAATCACCACGGTTGAGTCACTATAACCAAATGATAAGACGTCAATTTCATATTGTAATCTAGAGTGGCTACAACCCGAATGGCACGATCATTTTAATACAAGGCAGTTAATGCAATGCCAGACTGCCAAGCGATTTCAAAACGACAACATGATCGACTAGTTTTCATCACGGCTCCACAAATTCTATCCAACTGAGTTATATATACGCAACACGCAAGAAGAAAGTTAGTCCTCAATCTGCTCTTAACTAAAAGATTAAATTTATCTATATTTTGTTTTAACTCTCAAAATTGCCTCACAAATATTTTGGGCCTACTTTAACTCTTGATCAATACAAAGTGGACCTATCATAACTTATGCACTCTTTAAGTACAACCATAAGAAAAAATAGCACACATAAATATTTGTGCCATAATTTAATTTTGAGGTAAAAAGTGACTTTATTTTTTACTTAAAAACTCACTTTATTCTATACTTTAAAGGCTCCGAATAATAATAAAATCTTTTTAATACAAAAATTTATATTTATTAGATTTATTAAATTATAAAATGAGATAATTATATAAATTTAATTACATCTTTCTTTACCACACTACTCTACAAATAATGTGCTATAGCCCGGTATCAATATTAGTTAGGTATAATTGGCTCAACACCATACTATGTGCCAATTGCACGATAACGCAATGTCGAGTCAAATTAACCTGGAAAACCTCCAGGTCTCATATGAATCACATCAAGACCTAGGGGTACTCAATATTCATAAATTTTCATTTAAGACCGCATTAACCGTCTTAAACTTTAGACAAGTCAAGTACAGAGTATCATACCGACTTGTGTATATAAGAAATTTATTGAGAAAGTAATATATTTGTCTTATATACACAAGTAGTGTGATAATTAAGGAGTTGAGTTAAGGGAGACAAACTGACCAATATTATGGCGAGTGACCAATTTTGATTATTTCTCGTTAGGTAAGTTTTAATTTTTCGTTAGGCAATTTTATTTTTATTATTTATTATTTAATATTTAAAATTTAAATGTTTGATTCAATTTCAAATCTAGTGCGGTGGAATGTGTGTCAAAATAAAATTTTAATTGAGCGGGAAAAATCTGTTTTATATTTGGGGGAAATTTTTAGTTAGTATTTTATTTTAGGCAGTTATTTTAGGCACGTCTTGATGTATTATTTTTGAATCCTTTTGATACGCTTAACTCGACAAATAAGAGTAACATCAATGAGTTAGGCTCTGTTTTTTTGGACTTAAAGTCACCCCCTTTAAGTATAGTTCAGCTTCTATAAGTTCAGTTCAGCAAAGTTCAGCAAAATTCAGTTCAGTTCAGTTCAGCTCTTATATGTTCAGTTCAGTTCAGCTCCTATAAGTTCAGCAAAATTAAATTCGGTTCAAAAACCTTAAGTTAACTTACATTAAATTATTTATGTTAGACCTGTTAATAACATATTAGTTATTATTAACATGTTTTATAAAATAAGACGGTCCACTTTTATATATGAAATAACTTTTCATTCAATGCTATTATATGAGTTGTCTTTTCATATATTAGACTGTTTCACGTTTTTTATTGTTAAATTAATTAGTTATATACCATTTATTAATTGATGTCTTCAAGTTAAATTGATGATCATTTTATATGAAAATGAAGACTCATATTAATCACCCTAAAAATTTGTAAATTACACTGATTTTTGGGTTAGATGTACAACTATATTTATTAAACAAATATTTGACAAGGAAGATAGAGATAAAAAAGAAAGATATGAGCAAAAGGAAAAAAAATGAAAATAGATGATTAAAAAAAGATGTAATAAGGAATAACATAATGTGTATAAAGTGATAATTTTATTATTTTATTTTGTATTTTACACCATATATTTTTTTGTCAATAATATCTTTAAAAAGTAAAGATAATAATAGTGATCAATTTAAATTAAATTAATTTAAGTTAAATTCAGATTATATAAGTTATGTTCAGAAAAGGTTCAGTTCTTGTAAGTTCAGTTCAGTTCACTTCAGCTCCTATAAGTTCAGTTCTGTTCAGTGCAGGTCCTATAAGTTCAGCTCCTATAAGTTCAGCTCAGAGCTCCTATCAGTTCAGAAAAGTTCAGCCCCTATAAGTTCAGGTAAGAAAAGTTAATCAAATTTCAGCCCAAAAGAACGGGGCCTTAGTAGTACCGTATAAAAGCATAGATAAGATGTTACTTGAAAAAAATAGAGTAACATCAATGAATTAGTAGTACCGTATAAGATGTTCTTTTTTTTTTCTAGTCTGAAGGGCATATAAAATGAGGAGGTTGTTGATAATTTAGTTAGTTTTTGTACCAGGCTTGATTGTATCTTGCTAGTGGTAATCCTTTTATAAGTCCGATTTATTTCTTTAATAAAAGTTCTAATTCTTACCAAAAAAAAATTGTCTATAGTCCATTATGAAACAGTTGCGCTATAAATAACGTGAGTAAATTAAACCAAACCAAATTATAATTTCAATTATTTGTATCTATAACTATTTAACGAAACAACCTCCGATCCTCTGGTACAATTGGTAAATTAGAAAAACGGTACCCGTAGAATAACCCCTATATTTTTGTAAAAGACAATGTATTGTATTGCCTCGCACTCTCATACTTCATGTTCTTTTCATCTTCTGAATATCATATATAATTTCAAAAGATTTTTCATCATTTATATAGTCATGTGAAAACAGCATATGAACTGAATCCACCATCGATGAACATTTTCAATGGTGAGTCAATAAAGCAAAATCGTTCATTGATCCAATCACAAAAAGTACATGTACCACGTCAACACTTATACACTTACCTTCGTGGAGAACTGAACAAACTTTTGTTGCATACATTGCGTTTTAGCTAATATTCTTTTCTAACACAAGAGAAAACCAACGAATAATCAACCATTAGCTTTACGAAATTACTAGTTGTACAACCAAGTCAATATATGATTCTCACTTAAACTCACCATATAAAAAATGAACTACCTCATATTGAATCACCTTCACTAGTTAACCCAGTGGCGGACCCATGACTCATATAGTGGGGCTGCACTTTTTTAACAAATTCGATAAAGCTGAAACGATTAAAGCGAACCAATCGGTCAAACTTGAATATATACAATGAAAAATTCATTTGTACCATAAAAACTAAAAATTAATGTGACGTGGAAATAAAATGACCCACATTTTAATTGATTGGATATAAACTATCCTATATGAATAAAACAATCAGATATTTCATCAAAGTAGAGATGATGACTCTTTATATATTTTTGTTAGATTTCAATACGACTCCATAGTTTATACTTCCCTCAATATGAAACGAAACATAATATATACAATTTATTTACTTGACCGAAAATTTGAAAAATCAGATGAAATTAAGGCTTCATAATTTTCGAATTTGCAATTAGGTTATGTATGTAATTCAGGATACTAAAAGTTATTACTCCATTAGTTCTAGTCATTTGTTGTCCTTTGATTTTGGCACAAAAACTAAAGAAAGAGTACAAGACCATCCGTGGTTTTAGTTAATAGATGACAAGTAGACAATAGTCAAATTGAGGTTCAAATTACTCATTGATAACCATCCTAATATAGAAGGGATATGCTATTTCCTACACAAAAACTTACTTAATCCTACACAAATTTTAGACTAGTTCCGACATTACCCCTCTCATTTTTAACCATTCTCACCTCTCTCTACTCTTTCCATTCACAACAAAAAAAAAGATGGCAACCAGCCAACCACCAAACCACCCCTACCAGCCACCCTTTACCAATAATCGGACTGTCTGAACCGTCCTATCCTCACCCTTCCACCACCCAACGCCCTACCAGATCGCTACTCCCATATGACCGCATCGCCTCCCTAACAGATCGCTGCTCCCACGCGGTAGTCACATCCACCCACCACTGCACCGCGGTTCAACCCTACCCCTGCAGACGCCCTACCGCACGCGTCGACATCTCCGCCTATGCCGGCGCCGACGCCCCACCCTGGCGCCCCACCCCTGAGAACACGTAGCTTACATTCATTCAAATTCAATAGATTGGAATACAAAATTGAATAGATGGATTCATCACTTTTATTTGACCCACAAAGTTAATAAACCCCATTCACGTTACATTCATTCAAATTTATGTAATTTAATTAATAAAATGAATTGATTATCTTTGTTTAATAGCCAATTAAAATTTATGATTAGATGATAAATTTTTAATTAGGTTTTGAAAAAGGGGGAAACTGAAAAGAGGGAGTTTTTAGAGGAAGGATAATGGTGGAAAAAGTTGGTAAAATGTGTAGGATTAAGTAAAAGTAAGTGTAGGATTTAGCAATTGCGATATAGAATGGACAACAAATGACTGATACACTAAGAAAAGAATATACGACAAGAAATAATTGGGACGAAGGGATTAATATACATGACAAAAACACAAACTTTGGTCACCAATCAAAACGCATCGATCTTCACTTATGAAAATATTCCTCAAACTTTGGTCACCAATCCTAATTAACACAAAGCGGAGTCCTTTTTAGGTCAAACATTTAAAGACGCCAAATTCTCAAAAAATATTTAAGGCAACCATTATAATATACAACAAAAGCGAACTATCATTTCAATATACTCGAACCTCAAACTAGCAGTATAACATCAAGGTCAAAAATTGAGAGCCACGAAGAGGGGATACATCACCATCATTAGGATCCAAAAATTGCAAGAAAGGGAATGAAAATGGATAATGGTACGAGCAAAGGTATAAGGTTTAATGCACAAAATTTATCCTTTCAAACTTAGGGAGATAGCAGAACAACTTATTTCTCTACCCATAGATCAACACTGATCTTTTCCAACACATTTTGTCCTTACTCATGCACATCCCGGGAACCTTCCCAGGAGGTCACCTATCCTAAGACTACTCTCAGTCAAGCACGCTTAACTTTTGAGTTATTTTGCATGGATAACCAGAAAAAAAAAGTGCACTTTGTTGATATGAGTAGTACTTTCATTTCCTTTAAGCACTAGTCATTTAAGCATATCAATGGATTTCTTCAATGGCTCCCCACGCATATAGTATTACAATCTTACTACAGACCATCAAAATAAAGTTCACCTAAATTTGACGAATCGAATACTTCCCAAATCATCCATCCTTTCACATAACACGGATTTTCAAAAACAGAATTGCAACTCAAGAATAATAACATTCTCTTAAGTCGAAAATTCAACACAACCTCAAAGGCTTCTAAAACCGAAGGTTAATAAAGACTTATATATACTAGGTCCTTTGCAACTCATATAGCCCATGAGCTAACTATTATCGAAGTACAACATCAAACCAAACATCGCCATCACCGTCCCAATGCATTTCCTTCAAAGCTCACGCTATCGATCTTTACTCTATTAAATTTCCTCAGGTAGCAAGATTCATCTTACCATAACACGTTATCACGTTGTACGAGCCTCTGATACCATAAATTAATGTCACAGTTTTGAACACAAGATTGAGAGCCAAATACTTTTCTACCAAGCCTATACAAAAATACACTCAAGTACTTATATAAGATATCACTTAACCTCAAATGCATTTCACACCTCAAGGCATCCTCCAAATTTTCTTACTTACACTAGGTAACCTTACATAGGCATGATCCACAAGGCAACACTAGTATTATCAAGCTCATAAATCCAAAATATTAGGTCGCCAACAAAGTTAAAAGTTTTAGGCCATTCATTTAACCATACACCATCAACTCCCATAAATCATTCACACATATATCATGGCAAATATCTATTTACTAGAATCTCCCAAGCATATCACACTACACTCTTTAATTACTTCATCACTCACCACTATAGAGAGGTATCCACAAAAGGTAATAAGAAAAGGACAAGATACCAAGTTAAGACGTAGGAAAGGTAACAAGGGAATATCCCAATGAGAGAGAAACTGGAAGATGAAGAAGCTTATAAATAGAAAGAAGAGAGCAAGGTACACTATGGGAAAGGAAGATCTTCGATGAAATAGAAACACATTTCAATTAGACTAGTCAATCTTCAATTTTCGGCAATGCGTACTTCTTGTAGTCATCACATGGTCAATCTTGAAACAGTAGATCCAAGCACGTATACCATCACTCAACACAATCAACAAACAAGTTAGAACCTAACAAACATCAAAAACACTAAAAACTAACACCTTAGGTTCTTAACTCTACCCGTCTCTCATTCCTTTTTCATTGGTTACGTTATTTAAATTTGGGGTGCAAAAATCTGCGTTGGGAGCGTTATTGCTCTGATACCATCTGTGACACTCCGCGATAATGCAATAAAGTAAATACATTGATTTTCAGCGGAAATACGAGATTTTAAAAACTTTATAAACAAAACCACGAATGTCACTAAATAATAAAAAACCAAAAATTAGTTAAGAAATGCTTTATACAAAATGACTTAAATAAACAAAAGGGATCGCGATCCCTTGATAAATACACAAATAAAGTAAATGAACTACTATAAAAGTACAACGCGAAGGTCAATTGTTGTAAGCACTCGCTAGCTAAATCGTCAAACCTCATACAAGCATCAACCTGCAAACTTTAACCTGTTCGTTCATTAAAATGAATGCCACAGTCTGTGGGGAGTAGCTCGGGGTTCTCCCAGCAATATAATATTAAAACACAAATAAAAAAGCACGATATAAACATGTTCCAACATAAACAATCTACATAGATTCCAAATCACGTGAGTTAATATAATTAACTCAATCCATCATGCGATCATAAATAACATTAGGACGGTGATAGAATAGATAAATAAACATATATGAGTCAAATGTGAGACTGTTAAACAACATCGTAAGCATGTGAAAATAAATAGAGACATGGCAATGATAGTTCTCAAGACTAGGCAAGATACACCTTTGCGACTATATAGCTACTAGATGTCTTGCATCTCACCATTAGCAACCATAAAAGCGAAGAGGTTAAAGTCGGGACAAACAATACGATATGAGTCATCCAAAAATCCAAACATACTTCCAAATCATATCCAACCAACATATCATCATATTCATCCAACATATGACTCAAACATACTCTCACGGTAAATGAAATGCACTAGCATTGGCACTATGTAAGACAAGACGACTGTAGACTCTATTCCTCCATGTAGAACTACGATAATAATACAATCCTAGTCTAAATCTGGCAAGACTCTTGGGATAAGGCGTGTAACCGATTCAACATGTGTCTAGGCGTGCACACATCCAAGACTCGGTTGACAGAACGGAAGCTGAGTACCCCAAATCCGGCAGGGCGGAAAGAGAATAAGCATACCAATCTCGGTAGTACGGTTAACGAGAAAGGTTGTCAAACAAAAGTCAATCAAGTATGCTACATGCAATGACACCACCTCGCAAGCATACAACATTTGACGGCGGGATCGATCAACGCTACGCATTTGCCTCCTAACATTGTCGTCATATTCCCTCTAACATATGCAAAGCACAAGAGAATGTATCCCCATTGTTACGAGATAAAGTCAAACAAGTATAAGGCTACAAACTGGGAATGAGAGTTTCATATCATCAAACAATCGTGATTCAACCGACTACTCAAGGCATACATGACATACATGCGTGAGAAAATCCAAAATTGACATTAAACATGAGAATAATGTAAGTTTCTTAAACTCGATATTAGACATTTCTAATATCATCTTATTAATAGTTTACTCTTAAACTATTAGGACCTTATGCATGCATAACAAAATATAAAGGAAAGAACCATTTCTTACATTGATTATGAAAAATATGGGCACAATATTTGAACTCCTTTCAAATATTGTTCTTGAGCTAGTAATATGAGGATGATCTTCCAAGTTTCAAAGTAGAAACTCTCCAATTAGTTGCACCCAAGACTACCCTTAATCACTACTAAAAGATACTACATTAGTAAATTATGGTAGTCTCCCTTAAAATAATCTAATAACCTCTTATTACTACACTAGTAATGTTACTAGAAAAATATGAACACTAGAAATATGAGGCTTCTTAAGCTTTCTTTTTAGTGTAAGAATGTAGAGAGATGTAGAGAATTTTTGCATGTCTTGAATTATATGAGATAGTGTTGTATAAATAAGAGGAAAAAGAAGCCCTATACTGCTTGCTCAAAACCGGTCACACACACACACCCACATGGGTGGGGTGTTGTCATTTTCACATTGTTCTTAACAATGTAAGATTGAGTGTATGGGTTATTGTAGTAATGATTTGTTCTAATTCTCAATTAGAATAAAAATACAAACCAAAATCATACCCATCATCACCACAAAACCGGTGCACCCATATAAAATGGGTGTCCATTTTATTTTTGCAATTTGTCATTTGTCACAAGTGTGATATGTGACACGTAACATGTAATTAGGCTTATAAATGTACATTTAACTAATTTAAATGCAATTTCATAACAAATAAATTGGACTTAACATTTTGAGTCACATTTAATAATTACATGTAAATAAAAAAGGGTTATCTCATATTTGGTTAATATAATCTACAACAGTTTGTAATTATAATCGACCAATTTCACTTATCTCAAATGTTTCATAAACATAATGCATTCTTAGTAATATAACAATTAAATTACCAAAATGAATCTTATTTAATCATATTACAATAAGATATAATTCTCACTTACAATATAAACTTGGTTCAATTTAAGGGATTAATTAATCTGTATCGCTATACAATTAATTAATTTACATGATTAGGGGATTGTCCTTTAGGTGTGACCTCAAGGGATCAACTGATCACCACCGTCATACGACAATAACGTCAAACTCAATTGAGCCAATCGTTACCGATTTATGTTGACCAGTTGACTATAATATTCATCATCCCTTTGTATTCTTATTATTGAGATTTAATTATGTGATCGCACTATTGTTGAGGACATTTACTCCAACAAATAAGGCATATGAAATGTGAGATAACTCATAGATAAATATTCTAAAACATTTCATAAAATTATACTGTAGATAAAACATAAACTCATCACTTACAAAATATATAGGAAAGGAATGAAAGTGAGAAATCGGGGTTTCCCAACCGGCTGTGCCACCGACGACCATCAAGAAAAGAGAGGAAGAGGATAAGAGTGCTCTCAAACAGTCTAGTTACCGGCGGTCGTCCCACCGACTGGGAACCTCGAACCAAAACACAAGACTCAAACAACAGGAACGTCCCAGCCGACCAGACCACCGACGGTCAGTACCCCGACAAGGACACCAAAACGCTAAAATCCCTTTGAACACCAAATTCTAACCAATTGTTATTTTACAATCATTTCCACCCAACAGTTTTAAGACAAAAAGAAGCACAATATCAAGGCATAAATGGAGCAATCAACCCATTAATCCTTTTATGAAATTAATTCACCTACCCATGTGACAATATATAGAATAACATGACCAAAATTTCTCAACAACACAAGATAAACACATTTGAGACGGAAACAAGCAACATTCATATTAAACATCATTTTGGGACGGAAATAAGAAACTTCCATTATCAAGTTAAAAATCGTCATAATTATCTTAAATTGGTTACTAATTCATTATTTAAAGCACACAAACATGTAATATCGAGTGACCCGTCTACGTTACTTTTTAGCTCTTCTAAACAGGGATTTTCAAGCTAGCAATCGACATCTACGGATACCTTGATCCAAATCTTTAACATTCCACCTTTTGCCGACAATTAACAAGGTAAAAAACTCAAATCGAAATTTTGGAAAATTGGGTTTACAAAATAGCTCAAAGATTAGATATTTTCTTACCTTGAAAGAAGGAGGACGTTGAGAGGATTCCATAACATCAACCGAAACAAAGTTTGACTGAGAAACGAAGAAATTATGTCCGTCTTAAGATTAGATCTAAAAGATTGATTTTTATAAAAGTTGGAGAAAGATGAAATTTATTGTATCAAAATGAACATGGGAATGAGAGGAGAAGAATTGTACAGAAATAATGAACTTTCATTCAGAAACAAAGAAATGACATCTATCTTAAGCTTTTGAGTTTTGAAGAATTAATGGATGTTACAGAGAGAGAGAAGGCATGCTAAATTTTTTGTATGAAAGATAAAGAAATGATCGAAGGCCCCCTTCAACAACTAAATCAAAAAATTTAGCCCGATAAGACTAAACTTGACCCATACCTTAATGAGTCGGGTTTTACTCAAATTTCGCGTAGATTCTAATTCTAAAATCTAAACATACAATTAAGAAACAATTTTGGCCGAACTAACATAAAAATGGGATTCTTATAAAATTAAAAACTAATAATAATAATTTAGCTATTTTAAAATACTTTAACAAAGAAAAATAAAAGAGAATTATAAAAGCATTGATTTATTAAATTACCCAATATGATAAAATCGAGGGTGTTACATACCATCTTGGTTTCCCTATGTAGTACATATAATGATGTGAAGCCCAAAAGATTTAATTTATTTTATTAGGTGAATGTTCAAAAGATACAATCCAACTCATTCTATTAAAATATAACAATACGACTCAACTACTACACTAGGACTCGGCAAGTCATTATCCACGTCCAAACTCGCCATCAAGAACCGCACGAATCATCATTAATTAAATACCGCCAACCACTACTCAGCATACGCCAGAAGTATTGTATGTATCACGGTAGAGTTACAAAAAAGTTCCAACACACTGTCACCCAACATATACATAATCAATAACAACCGTAATCATAATACAATCATCACACATATCCAGTGCCATCAAGTAGCACCCCCGGTGCCATCGAGTAACACACCACAACCACTAGTCGCGGTGCCATCAACAAGCACAATGTCATGTCCAGGGCACACCGTAAACACAATGGGCCTTAATATCGCATTGCATACCTCATATTCATTTACCACAAAATATATTACCTTCACAATCCAAAACGTTACCGCCTTCCATTAATACTTTTAATATATCATCCAATTATACTTCCCCTTAAAATTTTTAATTGATTTACTTACTCATTGCCTTTCTAACTCAAACACACAAAAACTACTTATCATCCCAAACATTCACTCTTATCACACTACTCACCTCTACTATCAATAATCCAACAATACATGATACTTATCATTCTTTATTCATACCTACTCTTATCGCATTTTTAAACCATATTTCTAAATATTCTCATTTCTTAACAATTCGGATTCCCATCAAAATACCCATACCTTAGTCTTACTTACAACATTAAGCAAACTAAGCTTTCTAGGCACTGTTATTATTACATTTCTCTTTAATGGTTTCTTCCACCACCTTTACACTTCACATATATTCGCAATGGTGACTTATCATACCTTTCTTTGAATCCTCAATTCATAGATATATCGATCATCCCCACATCATTACTTAACCAAATATACATGCACACTTCTATATTTTCTCAAACTCACAACATTATCAGTATCTCACATCATCAAAACTTGCCATAAATACAAAATGTCTAAAAATCTCGTTTCCATATCTCAACTATCCACATTATTCCTCATTAAACCATAACAATTAGAGAATCAATCATCATTCCATAAAATCCATAAAATCCATGCACTAAATAACAAACATATGCTGTCACTTTCAAAATAGCCGACGCCTTCATACTCATCAACAAAACAAGAGAAGAAAAAGGTAGGCTCACAATTTACCACACGCATTAACTCTACATAAAAAGGCCCCAACTCTCCTAATGACAAAACCACGCTACAAATACCACAAATCATCAGACATCACACATACTACCCATTTCCAAGGTACTCAAGCTCACAAATATATATGCATATATGTCAAACTCATACTAACACTCTCCACATACATGACCATCACACAATTATATACTTCACGTTCAACATCACACATGCATGCCAGCTCCATCACATCATATTTGCATACCATCATTTCCTCATCCACAATGTAAAAAGTTCACACTATCATAATACAACATGTACACATCATTCACATAACATCCATTTCATTTCCACGGGGATCCTTTTCCACGATAAGTAACCGGTCGAGAATGAAAGGGCCACATATGATTTAGGGAAGTCTCCCAATATCCCAGTTAGCTCTCTATATCCTTCTCCCAGATATGATTGACACCCTATGTTCATTATGTTCATTGGTTTAGATTCCAAGATCGTCTCTCTTATACCAGTTTGTAACATCCCCATTTACCCGGCCAAGATAAATGGAAGGGTTACCATCTCGATTTCCCGAGGTAGTACATATCATGACGTCAACCCCAAAACAATTAATTTATTTTAATAGTTTAAAGTTTAAAAGATACAATTCAACTAATTCTATTATAATATAACAATACGACTCACTATTACACTAAGACTATACAAGTCGTCTGCGTCCAAGCCCGCCATCAAGAACTACAGGAATCATCATCATTCCAATACCGCCAACCACTACTCAACATATGCCGGAAATATCGTATGGATCACAGTAAAATGAAAAAAAAGTTCCAACACACGGTCAGCCAACATATACATAATCAATCACAACCGTAATCGTAATACAATCATCACACATATACAGAGTCATCAAGTATTGCACCCTGGTGCCATCGAGTAGCACACCCCCGTGCCATCGAGTAGTGCACCAAAACCATCAATCATGTTGTCATCAACTATCACATTGTCGTGTGCAGGGCACGCCGTAGACACACTAGGTCCTACCGCAGCAGGTCACCCCAGACCCAAGCCATCACCACGTGCACTGACTATTCCATGGTGGGACCATGAAGAGCAGCCCACAGAGTCTATGGAGCATGTATCCACTACCGCTTCATATAAAACACTTTCAAACGCCGTGACCGCAGTCACAAGGATCTTAACCCAAACTCCAATCAACATGCCACAACCATGTCACAATACGTATCGCATAATCAATCACATATACATCAAATGAGTAGGCTTCACTTACCTCAAAGCAATCCAAGCATAATCATCGCCAACAATGGTTATCCAACACAAGAACCAACAACAATGACAATCCGAGCATAGAAATCATCACAATGGCGGTCCAAACATAAGAATCATCAACAAGTACAAGAAAGATGAAGCTCAGACTCTTTTTCCACCACAACATCAACCTACACATCAATAATAGTAGCAATTACTACTAATTACTGCTAAACAATCCACATCAAGCCTAATTACCTCTAATTACCACTATTTCCCCAATACTTACACTAATTAGGTCAATAATCACATTCTATGTCAACTTCCTCCAATTCTTATCATAATAATCAATAAACTATAATGAACAACATTTCCCCCCAATTTCTAGGTCAAACAACCTCGACACTATCAACTATGTCACTTTCCCCCAAATCATATTCTAACAACAATAATCTAACTCAAGATAATCAATATAATCTATTCTAATCGACATAACAAATCTAATAGCATAATCTCGACCTATTAATAAATCTAATAACTAATCTCATACTACTTACTCTAAATCATAATTTGAAAAATGATAAGATATAGTTCACAAGAATAAGATGAAGATTACATACAACAGTTGGAATGAAAGATAGAGAAGGATCTAGAAGATGAATTCCACACCAAATCCAAGGAGAGATTAAGGAGTAATTATAATGTAACTAAGGATTAATTAGAGAGATATTAGAGTGTTTGTGAGAGTTTATGTTACTATTGAAGAATTATGATGAAACAAGAGAGAGAAAAATCTTTTATAATAAATGGATCTCACGCGGAGTATAAAAATAAGAAACAACGTTTACGACTATTACTTGGTCTTGTAACATCCCACTCGACCGAGTAACACACACTCGACCGAGTGCATATAAACTCGATTGAGTGCACACAAACATGGTCTCCTCAAACAGAGCCACTCGGCCGAGTGACCACACAATAAACCGTGTACACCCACTCGACCGAGTACGAAATGAACTCGATCAAGTGCCTCCCATACTCGGTCGAGTATACTCTAAACTCGACCGAGTAACCCATCAAAGACACGGGTATTACAAACATAGGATAGCTTAAGTTAAATATGAGGGATTATATATTAATAATAATTTTAATTTGAACTTTCAAAATTTTGAAAAACAAATTGCTTATATATGTTAAATAATAGGTTTTCTACTTGAGTAACTACTCAAATGATGACGAAATAAATATAGTCACTACTTGTTACGTACATATTAAAATTGTTCAACCCAAAACTTCGTATAACTTTCGAGATTGAATATATTAGATAAATATTGCATATTCTTACTAATATCATATACTAAACTATATAGTTATTCAAAGAAAGATTAACTATATCCATATAATGAAAATTAAAGAAAGTAAACATTTGTAATAATTCTTTAATTTGACCAGTCTGTAACTCTAACCTAGCCAAAACCCCTTATAAGTCCAATCAATACAAATCTGTATTTTGAAAATCATAAATATTTTCAACTCTTATTTTACTTGAATTCGAAATGGTCGAATCCAAAACCCGCCTGTAGGATCCGTTTGGCAGGTCTACGTGTGAGGCCTTCACTACATAACAATTTAGACTATCTAAACCCAACGTATCCCTCTCTTCACGATGCGCATTGTCCCTTAGTCACTTTATCACCCCTTGCAAGCGTTCAATTATCCATTATTTCACCTTCAATTATAGTTTAACAGGTGCGACTAGATTTCACCGCAACTTTGGAACATAAGTGACCTTTTTCAATTTCGCACCACTACTTTTAGCGCTCTAATTTATAACACGAATGACATCAATTGTCAAGTTATCAACAAAACTCAACTTTCTAGACAAGCCGTCTTAAAGCTATCCAAATTATCCTTTCGCTTGAAACTATGATGGACATAACTTTATTCCAATATCCATTATTTCTTGGAAGACATAGCGTTCTCATATTCATAATCACACTTATATGTCTATCATCATCAAGGACACAATAATTACTTTTACTATTGCACCGCAAAGCGTGTTGTTGCCACCCATTTTGTCTTCTATCCCAAATTTTTTAGGATGCCAAATAAGCCCTTGTTCAGCACACATGAAACACTTAACTTCATATTCGTGAAAAAATGCTTAAATCGAGATATGCCATGTTTCAAAGAATCATTTTTCTTATAAAGATCGTCTTCTGCCATACTACGCAACTCTAATTTCACCCTTATTGCCGTTTCATGCCCCTTGTATGTCTTTCTTTCTCACATCAAAAGACAATAAAGCCATATGTGTTTGCTCAACTGGGATGATGACTTTTCATAAACATTATATAACCATATATTTCATAAGAATCAAAGATATTTTAGGAGTAATAACGTGTTATATTCCTGCTCAAACTTTAACCAGTCTTCCTTAAGTAATCTCAACACACATTTAAAACACTTTGTGTTAAATTTAGTTTTAATCCTTTTCCATCCTTAGTTGATCTAATAGTCGCTTGAACAACAACTTATTGTTCATCAAACGCTTCTTCATATAGAGCTTCTTTAACTTTTTATCATCAAGAACATATTGACCACATATAAGATGCACAACTTTGTGGTACTTTCACACTTGTTGCAAATATTTTCTTAGTTATCATCACTCATCTTTGCCGACTTTTCATTATCTCATTTCACCACACTCGCCAAGATTAGATCATATAAGAGATCTTTCATCCTTCTTTGTCAAAGGACAAATAAAACTACTCTTAGTTTTCGGCTTTGTTACCCACATTAATTAAACCAACCACCACATCAAGTTTTTATTTATTGCTAAATGTAAGCTTTCATTAATTTGAATAGCACAATTAAATCACCATACAATTTGAGTTGCAAGTTTACATCAATTGCACCTCACTCAACCACAATTTATCCGCATTTGTAAAAACTAATAGTTTAGAAACATTGAATCTAAGCTTAATTATAAATACTTTCAATCCAATCAACAGTCACCTCGCCTAGTCTACTCTGCAAAATTGGCGTGCTTCATTTCTGATCTCTGCATCCGAGTCATGTATTATCATGCAAGCATTGCGGAATTAACTGCTGCTTTTCTGATCTTAGGCCATCTTCTTTGTGGATTTGTACTTAGCCAGTAATTGTGGTCTGAATTCGAACTAAGTCAACCTAAAATACCGTGCACCCATTCTTGTAAAAGATTAGAATGTGTCTCTACAACCTGTGCACAGATATAACATAAGTCATCACTTGTCACAGCTTGTTGAAACAACTTATCCTTCAACATCAAAGCCTTATAACTCATCATCCATGCTAGAAATGAGTGCTTCGGGACAACCATAGGATACCACACAACTCTATACCACGTCACTTCAACCCATTTATCCCTAAGCCAATTGTAATAGGTCTACATTGAATACTCACCATTGCTAGCAACCCAACTCTTATTGACCAAACCTGTAATAGTAATATCTTCAACATAACATATTTTCTTCGAATACCAACTGATATCATAAGAAGGTCAATAAGTCCGTCAAAAAGATCCTTTTAAATAAACATGGTGTACCCATCTAACCCACAGCTTGTTAGGCATTACAGCGATCCACCAGACAACCTTATCAATAGCTAAAATGTTCCACACCCGACTCATTTTAAAACCCAACCCCCCATCTTTCTTTGGGACTCAAACTTTACGCCAGGCCAACAAGTGATTCATGTTATATTCAGTATTGCATTCCCGCAAAAAGTTCTTACAAATTGCATCAACCCTATTTATCACTCCTTTTGGTAGGACAAACATAGATGCCCAATAATTATACATAGATGAAATGACAGATTCCACCAACACCAATTTGCCTGCATAGAAGAGTCTTTTGGCACCTAAACTTTTGATTATGTTAACAATTTTATCAATCAAGACAACACAATCCTTTTTCCTTAATCTCCCAGTTGTAATAGGGACTCTTAAGTATTTAAAGGGCATCTTACCCTCAGAAAATCTAGAGACGCTAGAAATATCATTTTTTAACGAATTAAGGATCTCATTAAAATACGCACAAGACTTATCAACATTCATTTTTAGACCAGAGCTCTAAAAAAAAGAAGCAAAAGCTCTTGAAAGCACCAACATAGAGTGAGCATCGCCCTTACTAAAGAGCAACAAATCATCTACAAACATGAGACGATTCAATTTCAATTGTTTGCAAAAAGGATGATAGTTGAACTTCATCTTTTCAAAGGCACAAGTTAAGATCCTACTTAGGTATTCAATGCACACACTAAACAACAAAGGGGACATGGGGTCACCTTGTCTTAGTCCTCTTTTACCATAAAAAAAACCAAAAGTGTCTCCATTAAAAGAACTAGAAAAAGAGGCACTACTAACGAAAGCCATGATGAGAGAGCTAAAAAGTTGGGGGAATCTGAAGGTCTTCAAAATATCTTCCACAAAACTAGAACTCACAGAATCATATGCCTTCCATGAGATCCATTTTAAACATACTCCTTGAAAAACAAGCTTGCCTATTGTATAACCTAGCAAGATCTTAGAAACTTAAACAAGGATATTTTCTATTATGCTTCTTCCTTTAATGGACCCTCCTTGATTAACACCGATAAAGTCAGGCAAAACAGCAGCTAGCCTATTACATATAACCTTTGAGATGCACTTGTACAAGACATTGCAACAGACAATTGGCCTGAAGTGACTAACCTGAGTAAGCATAAGGCATTTCGATATGAGGCTTAGCATGGTAGCATTTAGCTGCTTGAGCAGTTTACCAGACCTAAAGACATCAAGCACAACATAACACACCTCGTCCCTTACAATACTCCAAGCATCTTTCTAGAAGGAGCTTGAAAAACCATCAGGGCTCAACCTAGGGTGAAATACAATCCCTTAATTTTCGGAGGTACACACACTAAACATATCGAATAAAAGCCGATATAAAATAGTGGCACTATAAGAGCATTGTCAATATAAAAAAACATAGATCAAATTATAATTACAATTTCGTTCATGCAATAATTGTTTCTTTCAAAAGAAAAATAAAATTGGCCATCTGGTACAATTGGCAATAATATCAAGAATACCCTTAGATTAACCGCTTATTTATCATAGAGAATAATTCATAGTTCTTTCTCTCGCACGCTCAAACTCTAAGTTTTCCTTATCTTCCGGGTCTCCTTGTTTGACTGTGACTTGTCAACTGTAGTGAGATATGATTTTCAACCTTTATATAACGATGTAACTTAGCATATGAATTCATTATCATAATAGTCATTTTACCTTTGTATAAACCGAAATCATTTATTGAACCAATCATTTCAAGTACAAGTACATCATTAGATGTAATACCCCGCGGTTATGCATCAAAGTAAACACATAGATTGCATCAAGTACGAGAATTTGTTTTTAAAAAACCTTTAAAAGAAAAACCGCGAATGTCGCTGAAGCATAAAACTAAAACTTAAGTTTAAGAAATATTTTATACAAAATACAACTTAAACAAATGCAAAGGATGTTGATCCCTTGATAAAACATAAATATGATACTAACACCTCTATAAAACTACAACGTGAAGAGTCAATCGTTGTTAGTACAATGCTCGTTAGCTCACTCGTTAAAATCTTAATGAAGCACCAACTGTAACATTTTCATTCATTAAAAATAAATGTCATATTCAATTGGGAGTAACTCGAGATTCTCCCAGCCATAATATATCATAATTAAGCAATAAAGTGCCATGACAAGTAAATAACTTAATATGTGAATAAGGTGAGAACAATAAATAAAGAATAAATAGTAGAAGATATAATAATATATTCTATGTAAAGATAGCAACCAATACAACATGTGATCATAGGCAAAAAAAAACTTAGATCTAACATCCTTATCATATGTCATACATACCAATAAACCACAACACAATACATGTGAAAGAAAATAGTAGTAATTTATGTTGATAACATTTTATAAGTAATATATAATGCACGAGACATGACTACAAATGTCACACGCATACCCATGACTTGTATCCAACAAAAGTAGGAATGAAAAATCAATCCTACCAAGCATAGCAATACTAGGAGGCTTGCATCTCAGCCTTTAGTGCTCAGTAGGACCAAAAGACTCACATAAGGAAGACAACCCCAATTGAACAACCATATCAATGTGACTCACCATAAATAACCAAATATGACAATAAGTAAGGGAATCCAAAGACACACCATCCAAACAGTCCATGACATACTCTAAAGATAAATGGCACTTGCAAAGCATCTGAAACTAATGAAAAAAAAAGACAAGACACAATCCTCCCGGCATGTCGTTTATCATATTAGATGGTACTAGTCTAAAACTAGCGCTATAATCTCAGAATGATTATATCTCAATTCGACAAGCAATAAAACATATCTCATCCGAGACACGATACATGTCACATACGGCCGCACCAAAGGTCGAGCAGCCTTAATCCGACAACATGTCACATATAACCGTGCCAAAGATTTGAAAGAAGGCGAAAGATCAACCTGACTCAAGCAACATGTCACATACAACCATACCAAAGGTCCGAAAGAAGGCAAAAAAAAATCAAGCTAGTAAACAATGCACAATGACACCACCTCTCATGAGTGCAACATTTGACAGTCGGGTCGACCCACGGATCGGGTTCGCCTCTCAATAACATCGTCACACATATACTTATGCTGAAAAACACATGTGAATGTGCTATCATTACTTAGACCTTTAGTCCAAAAAGAAATGAGGGCACGCAAAGAATGAGATATTTTGACTCAACTCAAACATATTTTATGTCTATGACCATTCAAGGTAAAAATGATACACATGAGTGAAAATCTCAAAACCCATCATTAAACATGTGAATAGAACGTAAATTATGTGTTTCAATGATAAACAAGTGTTAACATACCTCACACAAGCATTAAAATAAAAGTCCAAAGCATAATCAACAAGGGAAAGCAAGAAAAAAAGGTAATAGATCAACCTCATCCTATACTATGTATAAACATGTGATTACATATTAGAACTCGGGCATAGAATCGAATATGAACGGTATAAAACACATATATCATGCTCAAATGCCTTAAATAACACTTACAGAAATAACAATTAAAGAAGCAAAATAAAGGTCCCCCGATTTGAGTCTCACATAGGCAGAGACGAGTGCGCTAAATTTTAGGGTCACTGAATCGTGTACAAGGTGTAATTAAACCTGGAAAACGACTCATTTGACTCGTTTGGATTGAGTTAAATCGGTTCAATTTAAATCAGGTTGCCTTTAGTTTCGGTTTCAGTTCGATTTTGATAAGGTTCATTTCGATTAGCAACTTTAACCGGTTTTTGTTATTTCAAGTTGGGTACGGTTCGGGTTGGTTTTAATACGCGTTCAGTTGATTTTCAGGTCATAGTTTTCTTGAGCTTACGCTAAAAAAAAAAAAATGTACATTATAGTTTTCAGTTTGAATCTAATAATCCATAATACCATTGATAACTAATAAATTAAACTGTTTTTATGAGACACGGTTATTACGTTATCATAATCATGGTTTTCATAGTGGTCTTCATAGTTTTGAGGATAAAAGATAGAGAATACGTGACTAGCTACATAAATACAGTCGGGTGTATATGAAGAAGTGAGGAAGAATAGTAAATGATAAATGTTGAGGATGAAGTGTGGAAGAAGGGTAAAAGATGAATGTTGTAAATGAAGTGGAGTTATGTAAAATGATTTGGAGGGTGTTTGAGAGGAAAAAAATATTTTAATTAGGGTAGTCTTCTTCGTATTGTTTGTGTAATCCTCATTTTTTTACTTGACAGAACTTAACATTATGGTCACTGTTGGTGTATAACTAAAACGTTGGAGGGCACAAGTGGGCTTTTCTATAAAGTAGGGGTACAAGTGGGATTAATCCATACTAGAGGGATACAAGTGATAATTTCCCTAATTTTATTATTGATATGATTGTTTACTTGAATTTGATGGACAAAATTGATGTCCTCTAGGACTAAGTGAAAAGGGTAACACATCTAAGTCCGACGCCCGCTAGCTCACTCAGTAAACCCCAAAAAGAAGCATCATCAATCAACATGTTCGTTCTTATAAAACATGAATGGCACAGTAAGTGGGGAGTAACTCGTGGTTCTCCCAACCATATCACATTAAATAAATATAGAAACATATATCATCATGCATACAAACATATCATGTGATGTGACAACCATCGTGAAAGTGGAAAAGAAATAGGCAAGCATGCATAAATAAGTGCGGAAACATGAAGTTTTAAAAACTTTTTACATGTCAAACAACACGAGGAATGTAAATCTAAAACAGCATAAGTACGAAATCAAAGTAATGAGTAAAATCGGGAACTAAAGTCCCTGAAATAAAGTCTAGTGAGTCTAGAAAATTTAAAGTAATCGATAAGGTCCACGTCGTGATCGACGCCCGCTAGCTCACTCAAAGGAACAAAAAAAAAAAAGCAGCATCAACGCCTTTTCATTCATAAAACATGAATGCCACAGTCAGTGTGGAGTAACTCCTCCCAGCCATATCACACCAAAACGCATATAGGCAATTACATAAGCATATAACATCATACTTGCAATTATATCATGTATGGTATAAATAAGAATTTTATAATAACGTGGTATAAGCATGTGAGGTGTCAAACCTATCTTCATTATACAAACCGACTCGGGGAAGACTCCCCTTGGCAACTATATATACACTAAGGGTTTGCATCTCACCATTAGCGACATATAATTAAGAAGTTAGAGACTCATCACACAAACCAAATCAAGTCATCCGAACAATGCAATATCTAAACCATCACGTAATCGATTATAAACACAAAGACATAGCTCTCACGGTAAATGACACGCACTAGCATCGTATACATAGCAAGTATGATTAAACACGTCCACGGGATAAACATGTCCCTGAAACATATACGATAAACATTTCGTACATGCAAGACTCATTTTCTCCCGGTAGGACGACGATAATAATACAGTCCTCGTCTAAACCTGACCAAACTCTCGGAATGAACATGTTCCAATTCGACATGCGATAAACATTTTGCATCCAAGACTCGATCAACACAAAGAACGTCAAGTACCCCAAATTTGGCTAAACTACACGAAAGAAGCAGAAAGAGCACAAGAATCATAGACAAGCAAGTACGCTACATGCAATGACACCACCTCGCAAGGATACAACATTTGACAGTTGGGTCGACCAACGCATTGCGTTCGCCTCCCAATAATTGTCATATCCCCACTAAAAAAATGCATAAAAGCATCAAGGTTTTACCCCTATCGCTTCGACATCGAGTCTAATGAGTATAGAGGTGAAACCGGTGAATGAGAGTTCAAATCATCCAATATACAAGACTTGATCCATTACTCAAGGCATAAGTGACAAAAAGGGGGAACATGCTAAAAACCGTCACTAAGAATGTGAATGGGGTATCAGTGGTGTATTCTAATGATAAAAAAGTGTTAACATATTACCCACAAGCATTAGAACAAAGATTTAGAGCATAGTCAGCAAGGTAATGCAATAAAAGTGAGTTTACAGGTCACAACGCAAAGTTGGAGTTTTGCACGGCCAAGTTCGTTATGCACGGCCAAGTTCGCACGACCAATACCTCCCTGGAGTCAACCCGCACGTTCAAGTTCATTATGCACGGCCAATACTTCCCTGGAGTCAACTTGCACGTCCAAGAGTATTTCACACGACCAGAATACTATTTCGACCAGTTTCGGTACAATAGTCATCTCTCACTCATTTCTTAGTATTTTTGGACGTGTGACCTATCGTTAGAACCGTAAGAGGACAAGCTAACTCCTCGACTTGGAATTACATAAATATTATGTCTATAAATATATATATGAGCATTTAAAGTTGACCCTTCATGTAGACGAATTCCAAACTTGTTTTTATCATTCCAATTTTCATTCCAACTTTCATACATCTTGATTAAACATATTATGACCCATTCTAGCACCTCAAATGAACATGTGAATACCCAAGAAGGTTTCCTAAGCCTCATTTGCACTAACAACATCAATCTATCACTAATTACAACATATGAGCAACAAACCACTCAATTAAAGAACCAAGAGGTATTTAATCCATCATTAAAGACTTGAACACATGCTTAAGCAACAAGAAGGGAATTTATCATTTAAACAACCAAATTTCCATTACTTTGAAACATATGAGACATAGTTCAACAATTCAACATGTAAGAATCATGGATCTATATTAACAACTAACCAAGAACTCATCTTTCTCATAAATACTACCCTAAAACACATAGAAAATACATAAAAATATGATATCGAGTAACCCTTCACCGTTACCTTTTTGCGTCTTCAATAGTCTTCTTCTTCTTCTTCCACCGAGAAATAATCCTTGTCGAGATCTTAAAGCTCTCCTCCCACAAAATTAGTCATAAAAAGAGAACAATTTCATCTTGGAAAAAGATGAGAAAATAAATGCGATCAAGATTGGACTTTTCTTAACTTAAAAGAAAGAGGGGAAGAAAAGAGAAAGAGTCAGATAAAAACAAGAGATTTGAATGATAATTGAGTGAGTTGTGTGAGGGTTTATGTTTAGATGTTTATGGTTAAACAATAGTGAGATAGGGAGGTTAGGATTTTGTTTTTGGAGAGGATGCAGATGAATAGTGTGCTGAAATTTTTGAGTGGAAAATGGGTGATATTTGGGCTAAGTTGAGTGAGTGGGAACATAGAAGAGCCCAATACAAGATTGGAAGCCTGACCAACAAGAAATTCCGAGTAGAACCCAATTATGGGCTCGGATTCGATAAATTAGACACGGATTTTACCCAACAAACTAAATTCTAATCTAAAGCTAAAATTAAGCTAACTAATAATAATATAATACTATTAAATTATAAATACTAAAATCGCGGGTGTTACATGTGAAGTATAAGTAGAATATTTCATAATAATATTAATATCATTAACATGCGATAACGACTCGGGAAAGAATCCCCTTGGCAACCACATGGATCACCGTTGACTTGCATCTCACCATTAATGACCATGTGCTTGAAAAGGTTAGGGACTCGACATACAAACCAAACACCAACATCCAACAATTCCAAGTATACACTCCAATATGTAATCAAACATAAGCGAACACCCTCTCACAATAAATGAAACGCACTAGCATCTGCACTACGCAAGGTAAAGACGACTCCAAACTTTATTCATCTCGGTAGGACGACAATAATAATACGGTCCTAGTCTAAATCTGGCCAGACTCTCGGGGTATGAGAGTTTTCCGATTCGACAAGTGGTAAGGCGTTTCACATCCAAGACTCGAGATAAGGCGGCGTTTCTCAAGTACCCCAAATCCGGCAAGGGCAGCTAATGGAAGAGGCGGAAAGAGACGGGTATTCCAATTCCAGCAAGGGCAGCTAACATAATTGGTTGTCACAATAACGAGTACTCATATCAATGAGGCATCGTAAAACGGTCAAGCAAGTACACTACATGCAAATAAGACCATCTAGCAAGGATACAACATTTGACGGCCGGGTCGATCAATGCATTGCGTTCGCCTCCCTACAATGTCGCCATATCAAGGTTACACCCCCATCGCTCCGACATTTAAGTCTAACGAGTATAGGGGTGAAACCGGGAAATGAGATTTCAAAACATCCAACAAACAAGACTCGATTCATTATTTAAGTCATAAACGACACAAAAGGGGAAACATGCTAAAACCGTCACTAACCAAGTGAGAAAAAAAGCATATGAAAAATTAAATAGTCTAAACATGAATATTTAAAGTCATTACGTAGGTTTATAAGATGAACAAACCATACAAACCATTACATGTGAAGACTAAAGGAAGAAAAAGGAGAAAAGAGGTAACATGGGGGTCCCAGCCGGTATGGAGGGACCAGAGGCCGAGTACCCGGCTTGACACCACACCCACACCAAACAACAACAATAATGAAGAAGGGTCTCCCAGCCGGTTAGGGTGGCCGGCGGCCGGGTACCCGGCTGGGCACCCTTCACATACCAAAAACCAACTTTAAAAAAATGAAGTGGGGACTCCCAGCCGGTTAGGCGGCGGGCGGGTACCCGGCTGGGGCACACGCATGTAAAAAACTCAACAATTAGAAACATGGGGTTCCCAGCCAGTGGGGGTGGCGGCGGCCGGCTACTCGGCTGGGACACGCACTAGTTCAAATTCATCAAAACTTAACAATTTAGAAGAAGGGGGCTCCGAGCCGGTCATGGGGGCGGCGGCCGGCTACCCGACTGGGACAAGCATCACACGAAAATACCATGAATCAACAACAACTCCAATCTAGTTTTACCCAATCATTCTTACTAACAGTAATCATCATCAAACCACATTAAATGCAATACATTAGTACCAAATCATTACATATAATAATTCAAAGCATCATGGAATCATCATTTATGATAGTAAAGATATGATTAAACAATAACAAGGCAAGTTCAACATATCAACACCAATTTCCACTAGTTTAAGCATATGAGAGGAAATTCAACAACACTAACAAAAACTTGCACAAGTTAAACATATAAGATGAAATCCAACATATAAATGAGTAGTAAACACATAATCATTCTAAAATAATATAATTAACTAATATCTCATGTGAAAATCTATCCTAAACACATAAGATGTGACATCGAGTAACTCATCTACGTTACCTTGATAGCTCTTCACTCTTCTTCTTCTTCTTCTTCAATAAAAAAGTAGTCCTTATCTAGGTCCTCAAGGTCTCCTCCTACATACAAAAATACAAACTTGAGTTGAATTCAAGTTCTTAAGAAAAAGATAAGATTTCAAAGTTATGCAAACATGAATCTTTCTTACCATAAAAGAAAGAGGAAAAGAAAAGACGAAGAAAGCAAGAAGAATCAAGGAAATTGAGTGAGAAATGAAAGAATTATGAGAGTTTTATTGTTTGAAAGTTTGAGACTCAACCCACTTAGTTTTCCGAGTAGAACCCGAATATGGGCTCGGAATTGACAGATTATACACAGATTTAACCCAACTACGAAATTTCTAATCTAAAACTAAAACTAATAATAATTAAATATTATTAAATTCAAAATACTAAAGTCGTGGGTGTTACAGTTGATGTGGGTAAAGAATTTTAAACTGTCATTGCTGGCGAGGCCGAGGAATTAATAATAAAATAATTCACAATGAATAGACTAGCCTTTTTAAATAAAAACTACGAATAAAACTAGAGATGGGATTAGTAGGTAAATTAGGATGGTACAAGTTTAGATTTGACCCGGTTACGTTGATAAGGGTTTGAAATTTGTAGCCGACATGGGTGATGAGGTGGATATAGGTATGAGTTTTGTTTGGTGGCTACAAGTAGACCTGGTAAAACAAAACTCGACCCTCGAAAAAACATCTATCTATAAATATAATAGAAAGGCAAGACAATTGATCACAATGCACCATTCCCCTTTTTATGAGTGTTTTAAAATGCCACATCACCTTCATTTTATAAAATGAATTTTTGTACAGAATTTATAACATTAAATATAAGAAACATTGTTTTTCTATTCTTAAAAGCAAATTGAATAAAAATTAAATATGAGAGTAATAACTTATATATTTTTAGGTTTTTTGTTAGAACAAGTTATATAAGACAAATAATAATCGTGTCGCATAATTCTAATTTTTACTTCATTGGATACAAAGAATGATCCTAAAAATAATGCAACTTATTTGTTCATTTAATATACCTCAAGTATTATATAGAGTGGAAAAATTAATATATCATACTGAAAGTATAATAATATACTACAAGGGAAGTCATCCAGACCACGTTATCTTAAAAAATATATTGCGACGAGAAAAAAAAAGTTAAAAAAGAAATAAAGCAAAAAAATTAAAGAATGACATGCTAAAATAAGTAAAAACAAAGAAAAGTAATAAAAAAATGAAAAAAAAAACATATAAATGTAAGATAAAAAAAAACAAAATCATACTAGAGAGAGAATAAAAATTAGAGGTTTGTTTCTTAACAAATATACAAAAAAATATATTACCTCACCACCAACGCGCCCACCCTCTCACACCCAACCACCAACCCATCAACCCCGCCCAACCCACCACTAAACCGACATGTCCCTTTAAGCAAACTAGGGTATATTTCCCATTACTCACCACAACTCAGCGTGTACCCTCCTTATATATGATACCCCCCCCCCCCACGCCTAGCAGCTAGACCTGGCAAAAGCAACCCGGCCCGATTGACGCGACCCGAATGACCCGACCCGTAACCCGAAATTGACCCGAACTACAACACCTGAATGTGACCCGAAACCCGATTAGACCCGACCCGACCCGAACATGACCCGATCTTTCTTGACCCGTAACTGACCCGACCCGAAAATAACCCGATCCAAAACAACTCAACCCGAAAATGACCCGATAAAACATAACTTTAATTGAACCGAAAAGACTTAAAATGGCCTTTTGTCTCTTATTCTTTGACCCGAAAATGACCCGACCCGAAATAACCCGACCCGGTTGACCCGAAACGGACCCGACAACTAACCCGAAACAAACCCGAAACCCGAAATGACCTGACCCGACCCGAATTAACCCGAAATCAACGAAAGACCCGAACTGACCCGACCCGAACTGGCCCGACCCGAACCCGACCCGGTTGACCCGTTTGCCAGGTCTACTAGCAGCCACCCTTCCTAGCGACACGACCTTAATGCTGACTCGGACACACCGTCGACGAGTAAAGCAAACACTACAAAATTTCAAACCCTGAATAAAACGAAAAAATGCCGAAAAATGAAAAAAAAAACAAATTTGATTTAATTAACAATTTTCAATTAATAAACAAATTGATACGTGTTATACAATTAAATTTGAATACATAATTGAAGAAAACCAAGAAATTTGATAGATAATATTAATAGTAATGTTAGGATTTTACAGGATTAGCTTCAACGTCCAGTTAATGTGAGTATTATTTCGTAATATTCTCAAATTATATTATGGGACGTCTTAAAATTGTGACAGTAGAAATACTAATACAACCACATGTTTTTAAGATTGTTTTGTGTAAGAAAATATTAGTCAATGTTGAAATTAAACAAGTAAACAACCTACGAACATGGTTAATTTTGTATCCCAGGGCAATTCCCAATATACTCATTAAAAATGTGGTAAGTTACATTAATACATTACTCAATATACTTACCTGGTTATTCCTATAAAAACATAATTCATGTGAGATAGAATAATAAGACACTATACAAGGTAAAAAGATGTCAACATGTCCAACACTAATGATGTTATGTTGATGCGTTAGTTTACACAATTAACGTCAAACGCACCCATGATTTTCATGGGTAAAAAGACTAATTTAAAGATTTAAATTGATAACTTATTGAACACCCGATATGATTAACTAGAATAGTAAGTGAAACCCAATTTAATGTGTTTCGAACCGTAACTAAATCGCGTTCAATAAGACCGAATGATATCTAATCGAAATATATTTGAAGCGATAAGAACTCAATCGGCGGACCTAAATTTAAGTTATGTTTCAAACAAAAACACTTAAATTTTTGGTGTTTTTCCATTGATTATTTATTTTTTAATGATATTATGATTAATAAATTTAAACTGAAAAGCATAACGTACATTTAAACTAACTTTTGGACCCTTTGCTTAAAAAAAACTATGACCTGAAAGGTAGAAACCCAATTGAATTGATATTGACCCGGCTCGAACCCTAACCGACTCGAACAAGCACATACCTATCAAAGTGGTCAATCGAAATGAACCTGACCGAAATCGAATTGAAATAAAAAAATATATATGGTCAGCCTGATTTAGACCGAACTAATTGTACTCGATCATAAACTGAACTAAATGACTCATTTGCCCGATGTAGTGCGAGAGAGCCTACATACATTCGTCGCGAATGACATCCCTACCGTCAGTCCTTCCCATTCTGACCAGACTTACCGCACCTAGGTCGGTGGCCATGATAGTTACATTATTGACTCATTTTGCTAACCTTTAAAATTTTTGGCTGTTTTATAAGAAACTAAAAAAGTTGATACATTTAGATTGGCCTGACTATTTTTTATTATGGAACAAACTAACAGGGATTGGCTTTAATTACTATATCAACATCCTCAAAAATACCACACGACGTAATAATGCCGCTTTTTTTCACGGGGCTATACATAACAGCCACCGGGGAAGGTGGCCACAAACCATGCATCCAAACTTTTGCTGCCGATCAATTTGACGAGGACACACCTGAGCAGAAAAAGATCAAGAGCTCCTTTTTCAACTGGTGGTTCCTTGGGATTTCTACTGGTGGAATGATGGCCGTTCTAATTGTTACCTACGTCGAGGATAACATTAGTTGGACTATCGGGTTTAGTATACCAACCGCTAGTGCTGGGTTGGCGTTGCTCGTGTTTATCATTGGAAGCCACACCTACAGGAAAGAGCGACCTGTTGGTAGTCCGTTTACTCGGATGGCTCAAGTAGCTGTTGCTGCCTATAAAAAGCGGGATTTCAATAATTTGGATACTGGCCATGGATTGTGTTTTGACGATAACGGGTTTGGTGGTTTGGAAATTCACAAATTGGCACGTACCAATCAATTCAGGTAATCTAATGTTCATGCAACAAATCTAGCATAAGATTATTTAACCCTTTGTTACAGAAACTACATGGAGCACTTTTTTTACTCGATTGTGAGTTAAATAGTTAAAAGCTATATTTACATTTACGAATAATATTAAGCTAACAAATATATAATACTCCATCTAATCCAGTTAATTGGTAATATACGCTTTCTACAACATTTTACGTAGAAGAAAAATATGAAGGATAAAATTGATAAAATAGAGAATGTGAAAAGATTCAAGATGAAAGAGAATCTTAATCTTAAAAAGTAAGTATAACAACTTTGAGAGGCTAAGGTTCTGAATGTTTTTCTCAAATAAAAAAATGTTACTATTTGATTAGATAACTCGAAAATGGAACGTGTTTCCACTCAATTGGATTGAAATGAGTTCTTAGTAACAAAAATTAAAGTTGTAACATCATTCCTTCATCCTAAAATTATCGTCTTTTTTTAAATTGCACATAAATAAATTTTTATAATTGAATAATGAAAGTAGATAAAATTGGATAAAGGTTACACAAAAATCAATAGTTCTTAGAAATTGAAAAAGGAAAGTAAACAAACCATTTTTAGTATGACAAAGAACTAAAAGTATAGTAAGAAGATTATTTCAAGAAGGTACATACGAGTATATGACATTCTTGTATCTCTATTGTATCGTTGCTATTATTACCACGACTTTTCGTCATAGGGTAATTGAATCCGAGATACGGAGTAGTATTGTTATTATGTTGATCTGACATTAACAACATCACTATTGGAAGAACTATAAAGACGTTGACAATCTTGTGCTTAGTCATTTTAATAATAAATCTAAACTCTCATAAAGAAAGATAGAAACATGCATTCTACCATAAATGAGAACAAGACTCTCACAAAGAGGGAGAATAAAGATCTACCAGGAGGATAGGATGTAGATAGATTTACGATTAAGAGAGGTCTGAGTACACTTGGTGAAAGGTTCAGTCGGGTCAGATTTGAGCTGGGCGGATTTTGCGGGCGTGTCAATCTGGGTGTGTCATATTAAAAGATTAGTTTGGGTTTGATCTGATCAATTCGTTTTCGGGTCTTGTTCGGTCATGTTGGTCGACTTATTTAGGGCGGGTCATTAAAGGATCAATGTTTAAAAGGGAAAAATGTACATTTTGGAGTATTACCTAATTTTGTTTTGGAGTATTATGTGTTTATAGTTTCCTCTTCTTTACTTTCGTAAATAATGTAGTACATATCACGATTTAGAATTAGTCATTGCAAGTCTTTTGGCGTCACTTAAGTTGTGTTTTGTCGATTCATTTGCGGGTTAGGTAGTTTCGGATATGGTTAATTATGGGTCAACAAAACTCGGGTCATTTATGGGTCGGGTCGAGTCAATTCGGGTTTGAGTCACATTTGAGTGTTGTAGTTCAGGTCAACTTCACGTCTCGGTTAAGCTTTTTCGATTCGGGTCAAATATCTGATTCTGCCCGTTTTCCTTTCTAAAAAAACATATACTACCTAATATTTATTATTATACTCTCTCTGTACTGATCATTTCTTATCTATGCATTTGAACACAAAAACCAAGAAAATGAAAAATAGAGGGAAAACAAAATTTTGATTAAGTGTTGGGTTATTTCAGAAGTCCACTTGTCCTATCACAAGTTCACTTACCTAGTGTCTAAACCATATAAAAAAATAAAATAGAAATAAATATATATTTCTATTTCAACGTGTATTACTCAATAACATTTGATATGGACAGAGGAAATAACTTATTATGATAACGACAAAACAAATACAGTTTTGATATTCAATTTTTAAAATTTTTGTAACTCTATCTTATATTAACCTTATTTGAACAACTAGCCTCTCACATTTAAATTTTGCTTCATATAATCTACTAACATTTATGTTATTATGTCAATTAACTTCAAAGACTCTACTCTAGCTGAGTGGTCGAATAGAACATTTATTAAGTTAGTAATTTAAAGATGTTAGCTACTAGCAAAATCAACCAAACCCAAAAAAGCTTAACTGAGACCTAAAGTAGACCCGAACTACAACACTCAAATGTGACCCAAACCTTTTATTGACCCAACCCAACTCATAAATGACCAGAGCATTGTTGACCCAACTCCAAAGTAATTTAGGGTTAATTCGGGTTTGGGTTACATACTTTGCTGGATCCACAAGGTAGCTCACAAATAACGGATTCCACATAACTTATCTACCAAAAGAGTCAATTACTAAATCCAAGGGTTTATCCTACATTACACTCTCCCTTCAAAGTTTAAACAAAGCAATGCTTAACCCAAAATAGATATTTTTCGTGTTCTAGGACTCAAATATACTTAAGCCTTGTTCTTTCTGGCTTTTTAGAGCTGAACTGAACTAAGCTGAACTGAATAGAGCTGAGCTGAACTGAACTGTACTTAGCTGAACTGAATGAAGATGAGTTGAACTGTACTAAACTAAATGAAGCTGAGCAGAACTAAACTAAACTGAATAGAGCTGAAAAGAACCTGAACTTATTATCATAACTCTCCAATTTAATTAAACAATTCATGCACTCGTTACTAAGGGTGACTAATTTCTATGAAATATGAAGCTTGTAGACTTAGGAAAACAGAGTATATAGAATTGAAGTATATTAATCTCAAATCATACTTACAATAATGAATGACATCTTGTTTATATAGAAGGAAGGAAGTAGGTAACTAACTAACTTAACAACCCTTCTAACTAACTTCCTTAATCTATGCTAGTTATAACTAACTAGCCCATATGCCCCCCTCAAGCTGGATTTACATGGATAGGTAACTGTAAACCAAGCTTGGAGGAAAGGAAACGATGTTCATGAGCACCTAGTGGCTTTGTCATTATATCAGCCAGTTGTAGGGAGCTCTTAACATGCTTAGTTTGTAAAAAACCCTCTTGTAGCTTGTCTCGTACAAAATGGCAATCAACATTTAAATGCTTTGTACGTTCATGGAAGACGGGGTTCCTGGCTATGTGTTCAGCTGCAGTATTGTCACAATGCAATGTGACAGGCAAAGGTATTTGAACATGGAAATCAGCCATTAAATTTACTAACCAAACCAGTTCAGCTGTAGTGTATGACATGCTACGATATTCTGCTTCTGTAGAACTCCTGCTAACAGTTTTCTGCTTCTTGGTCTTCCAAGTTATTAAGGATTTGCCCAGAAAAACACAGAACCCACTCAGGGATCTACAACTGAAGCTACAGGTTGCCCAATCAGCATCAGAAAAAGACTGCAATGTCAGGGATGAGGCTGCAGGATAAAAAAGACCTGTGTTCACTGAACCTTTGAGATATCTGATGATATGCTGAGCTGCCATATAGTGAGGCTCCCTTGGCTGACTTAAGAATTGGCTTAGATGCTGAACACTATAAGAGATGTCAGGTCTGGTCATGTTTAGATACAGCAAACGCCCAATCAGTCTCCTATACTTCTCTGGTTCTTGCATCAAATCTCCCTCTTCTGTTGAGAGTTTAAGACCTTTCTGCATAGGATAACTCACAGCCTTACAATCCTCAAACCCAGCATCCTTAATTATGTCAAGAATATACTTTCTTTGGTTGATCATTATACCAGTAGCATTCCTAGCTATTTCCAAGCCTAGGAAATATCTCATGACACCAAGATCTTTAATGGTGAATTTGCTATGCAGTGAAGCTTTAAGTGTTACAATTCCTTCCATATCATCTCCACTAAGGAGAACATCATCCACATATATCAATGCAACCAAGAATTTCTTTGTGGTAGGATCAGTCCTAGTGAACAAAGAATAATCATGTTTAGACTGTTCAAACCCAAGGTAAACTAGATGTTTGGTTAATTCTAGATTCCATTGTCTGGATGCCTGTTTAAGACCATATAATGATCTTTTCAACTTACAGACTTGCCCTTTCTTAGCAGCAGAATAACCCAATGGAGGTTTCATATAAACTTCTTCTTCCAAAAACCCATGCAAGAATGCATTGTTGATGTCAAGCTGAAATAATTCCCAGTTCTTGATAGCTGCTACTGCTAAAAGAGCTCTAACAGTTGCAAACTTTGCAACAGGTGAAAAAGTGAACTTGTAATCCTTGTCTTTAACTTGATTATAACCTTTGGCAACAAGTCTTGCTTTGAACCTTTCAACAGTTCCATCTGCCTTATGCTTGATCTTATAAACCCACTTGCTCCCAATAGCCTTTTTGTTAGGAGGTAAGTCAGTCAATTCCCATGTTTGATTATCTGCTAAAGCCTTGAGTTCCTGATTCATAGCTAGTACCCATCTCTCATCAGTACAGGCTTGAACATATGTGCTTGGTTCATGTTCCTCTACTACATTACAGAGGGACTCAACATAATCTTTATCAAAATGTGTTAGACTATTCATCACATTGACATGTAGTGCACTATGTTTCTTCTTGTATGTAGGTAAATGAAAACCTGAGAGAAGTACTGAAGGCCTTCTAGGCCTATCAGATTTTCTGATTTCTTGATCTGTTGGATTATTTGCCATTTGAGAAACATCAGAAGTTGACATAATATCAGGAACAGCTGAATCAGACTGAACAACTGTATCATCAGGAATAATTATGTCTGATGTGACAACTGCTTGATCAATAGCAGTAGATGGAGCTTGAGGAAGTCCATTGGTAGGCAGAAAACAAAGAAACTCATCATCTTGTTGATTTGAGTTTAATTGGAGTGGAGGTTGCCTTTCAGTTAGTGGCTTGTAAGGATAAATGTGCTCCTTGAAAACAACATCCCTATTTGTGAATACTGTATGTTTATCAAGATCATACAATTTGTAACCCTTTTGATGAGAAGGATAACCAATGAAAAGGCATTTCCTTGCCCTTCTCTGAAACTTATCTGTGGATGTTGGAGGCATAGAAGCATAACACAAAGTACCAAACACCTTTAACTCCTCATAAGTAGGTAGAATTCCAAATAAAACCTCATAAGGAGTCTTCCAATTTAACAACTTTGTAGGCATTTTATTGATAAGATAAGTTGCTGTGAGTAGGCAGTCACCCCAGAACTTCAAAGGAACATTAGACTGTATCTTAAGTGCTCTAGCCACTTCTAATAAATGTCTATGCTTCCTCTCAACTCTGCCATTTTGTTGAGGCTTACCAGCTATACTCCTCTGATGGACTATGCCCTTTTCTCTAAAAAATTCTTTGCATTGAACTTGGAAAAATTCTGTGCCATTGTCAGATCTGATGATCTTTATTTTGGCTTGAAATTGGGTCTCAGCATAAGCAACAAACCCTTTTATAAGAGCAGGTACCTGTGTCTTATTTTGAATCAAAAATGTCCATGTATTTCTGGAATGATCATCCAACACAGTTAAGAATGATTGAGCACCACAAATTGAAGGAGCCTTATAGGGTCCCCAGACATCAACATGTATTAAATCAAAACAATGTTGAGCATAGGAAGCACTTCTTGGAAATGGTAAACTGTGATGCTTAGCAAAAACACATGTTTCACAATGAAAATCTTTTATTCCTTTAATTTGTAAACCAGGTACATGAGACAATTTTTCCATAGAACTATGACCATATCTTGAATGAAACAACTCTATGTTTGTTGCATCTACAGCACTAACAGTACAAATTGTAGTATTAGCAGTACAAACTGTTTGATGAGAGTTAACTCTAAGTTTATACAAATTCCCAACTCTCCTAGCTTCAGCAATCACAGCATTACTTGAAGGGGCCTGAAAAACACACTTAGTCTTCAGAAAACACACTATGAACCCTGTTGTGGAAATCAATTTAGCCACAGAAAGTAAATTCTGCTTAAAATCTGGAATATATAGAACATCAGACAAAATAATCTTATCTGTAAGTCTTATACTACCAGCCTTAGAAACGACCTTCATTGTGCCATCAGGTAAAGCCACAAACACAGGTTTAGCAAGATTTCTAACATTGTATAACCATTGCAAACTAAATGTCATATGATCTGAAGCCCCAGTATCAATTAACCAATCTGAAGTATGAACTGGATGTAAATGAGCAGAATAAGCTTGGGAAAAATGATTCATACCAGCAAAATTGACTGAGGACCTTAGATCAGAAGGATTATTATCAGGCTTGTCTGACATGACTTGAAACACTTGTTGAAGAACAGACTTTGTAACTGATTGGATTATTCCTTGGACAAAATCTGGATTGACATGTGCAGATGATGTATTGATGTGCTGATATTCCTGATTATTGGTAGAATACTCAACAGGAGAAACCTCTTGATAATCAGAATCTTGATCAAAACTCATAACATCAGCATTAGCAGCTTTAGAAACCATCTTGCTTTTCCCTTGCTTAGCTAAGAAAGCCTTGTACTTGTAACATCTCTCTTGTACATGACCTTTGATATTGCAAAACAGACATGTCATTAACCTATGACATTCTTCAATTGTATGACCAGGCTTATTACAATGTGAGCAATGCTTATACTCAGAAGCATAGGGTTCATCCTTTGGCTTCTTTGAAGTATTAGCACCATCACCCTGAACTTTAAAGAAACGCTTCTTTGATGTAAATGCAGCATTTTCTATCAAACTTTCATTAGCCTGATCATTGATATGTTTCTGCCTTTCAACTTTCTGTAGCATTCCCAATGCTTTGTTAATTGGAGGAAGAGGTTCCATGGATAAAATATTTGTTTGAGCATGATCATAACCAGTATTCAATCCCATCAGAAGTTGAATTAACTTTGCCTGGGTTTCTCTTTCAACCAATCTTTTCAAGAATTGACAGCTGCATCTTGACATTGCTCCACAACTGCAATGAGGAATAGGATCCATGTGATCCAGATTCTCCCAAATATTCTTCAATCGAGCATAATACTCAATAAGAGTAGAATTATCTTGAGAAATCTGACCAAGATCTTTCTTAAGTTCATAAATCTCAAGAACATTAAGCTGCCCATACCTCTCAATGATCTCTGTCCATAAAGCCTTTGCAGAAATAGTATACTGAAAATTCTCACGCAAAGAAAGAATCATGGAGTTTAGAATCCAACGTGACACAAAGATATCACATCTGATCCATTGATTATATGCTTTATCAGTCTTATCAGGAAGCTTACAATCTCCAGAAATAAAACCATCCTTATTCTTGGACAGCAATGCAGAAACAACCTCTCGTTGCCATTGTAGGAAATTATTGCCATCGAATAAGAAGGAGGATAAGATCAAACCAGGTTGATCAGTTGGAGAAAGAAAGCATGGATCATCAAAAGGAGAGTATAAACTCGGTGGTTCTATAGATTCTGGCATTTTTGTTGTTGAGAAGAATGTAAAAAAAACTGTAAATCAATGAACTTTTGAGCTTTATTGTAATGGCGGAAGCGTAAATCAGAACATAACGTCTGATACCATATGAAATATGAAGCTTGTAGACTTAGGAAAACAGAGTATGAAGAATTGAAGTATATTAATCTCAAATCATACTTACAATAATGAATGACATCTTGTTTATATAGAAGGAAGGAAGTAGGTAACTAACTAACTTAACAACCCTTCTAACTAACTTCCTTAATCTATGCTAGTTATAACTAACTAGCCCATAATTTCCACACACTATTGTTCATTTTTTAATTCATTCTAAACTAAACCGTTTATAACACGAGGTTAAGGGAAATCATCTACAAGGAGGGATACACGAATAGTAAGTCATGGAGGATAGTCGAAATATAACCTCCAACAAGGAATGAAAGATGTAAAGACACGAGTGAATAGGAATCGCTTCGAAATTAACAAATCCACAAACGAAATGCCACCAAAAAGTATTCTTCCCATGATGTTAGAAGAGAATGGGGAAGTTGTTGTACGTACCAACACTAAGAAAATGGAACACATTATACTAAGAATTAAAATGATCTTTTGAAAGGATGCAACACCCTTCGTTTAACCAAACAAGTCTTCGATCCTGGGTAAAGGATACTCCTTGATCATCAAAATGTTAAGTTCGTGATATTCGATCCAAGTACGTGTAAAACAACTTATCACAATCAACAAACGCGTTAGTGCATACTAAAGAGAAAACGATTACCAACTTTATGACACTATCATATTCACTGTGTAAATCAATGTATATGTGTTATTCATTGGGATATTCATCATATAGAAATATAATATTCATTTTATATTTTAGTAATTATGATAATGTAGTGTGATATTTATCAGGCGACACTCATATATTTTTGAGTTTAGGCAATATTATAATGTAGTTTGATGAATATGTGTTATGTAATCTGATATTAGCCATTTGATACTATTAAGTTGACTTGGAATTTAGTGTAGCAGTATAGCTTGATGAATATATATCTATTATGTAACGTAATATTTACCGTATGATACAATTATATTTACACTATAGTTTGATAAATATGAACCTTGAACTTTATAAATTTTGGTATAATTAGATAGAAATTATGAAATTAATAATTTTGACTAAGAAAAAGAAAACGCAAGTGAAGATGTAGTGAGTAGTTATTTTTATTTTTTATTTTTTTGTTTTGTTTTCTTTATTTCAATAACTATACAATATACTCGGTACATATGTTGCTCCATATACCTGAAAGAATGATATCATTTACTGAGCTTCAGTTTACTTAACTCATAAAATTGTTTTACTATAATTAATGAGAATATCTTTAGAATTCTTCCATATTAAACTGGTGATAAAAATTAAAAGAGGATGATTTGAAATGTATATAGTTGAACTAATTTAGCAAGTGGTTCCAGATTTCTTGACAAGGCAATGATAATAGACGAGCAAGACGCAGAGAACAAAATAAGGGATCCATGGAGACTTTGCTCACAAAACCAAGTAGAAGAAGTCAAACTCATTCTTCGTTTAATCCCAATTTGGATTTGCACATTTGCATATGCAATTGTTGTAGCTCAAGTTCACACGTTTTTCATTAAGCAAGCCTCTACCATGAACCGTTCAATTGGCCCTAAATTCAAGATCCCACCAGCCTCTTTACAAGTTCTCCAAAGTATCACAATCCTAATTGCGGTACCCATTTACGACAAAATCTTTGTTCCTACAATGCGAAAACTAACTAAATGCCCTACCGGGATAAATACCCTTCAGAGAATCGGGATTGGGTTAACATTGTCGGTGCTTACAATCGTGGTAGCTGCCTTGGTCGAGACAAAGAGGGTCGACATTGCGACTAAGAATGGACTAATTGATCATCCCAAGGCTACTATCCCTATGAGTGTACGTTGGTTAATCCCACAATTTGTGATTATGGGACTAAGTGGGTTTTTCACGTACGTTGGTATACAAGAAATATTCTATGATCAAATGCCGGAGGATATGAGGAGTATGGGCTCGGCCTTTACTAATGGTGCCATAGGAATCGGAGCTATGATAAGTAGCGTAATCATATCGCTTGTGCAAGAAATTAGTTCCAGGATGGGCGAGACGTGGTTAACAAATAACCTTAATCGAGCTCATCTAGATCATTTTTATTGGGTTGTGGCGGGATTTTGTTCTTTGAATTTGGTGGTCTATGCGTTTGTTTCTAAACGGTTTGTTTGGAAGAGATCTCAAGAAGAACTGTAGTATACTTTTGGTTTTTGTATCTTGATCCGAATGTTTAAGAAAACACACACGAATTAAGGGTGCTTGATCAAATGTACAATGGAATTTTGGTGCTCTGCATTAAAATTAAGGGTGCTTGATCAAATGTACAATGGAATTTTGGTGAATTTGGCATGATACTCATGACCTTGAATCATAAGCAAAATAATGTACACTTTTCAAGATCGTATTTTTTTTGTTTTTCAAGATCGTATATTGTTTTTCAAGCCCGTACAACACTTATAGTGTATGAAGAATAAGATGTTGTATTGATAATCTAAGTTGGTAATCTGATACATTGCCTACGTATATATATGAGACTAGCTAAACAAACTACTATAAACTAATAGCTACAAACTAGGAGACTACTATTAACTAATAGCTACAAACTAGGAATTTACATTATTAAAACTACTAACAGCATACAAGTAGTAGGAGGGAATCAAGGAGGTTGAATAGGCAATTGTTATTGCCGTTGTTGACTTGGTACTTTGCTTTGTGGAGGACTTGATTTTATATTATTAACACGCTCCTGCAAGATGGACGGTCGGAGTTTGAGTCCAATCTTGATAGCTAACGAATTAAAACGCGGTTTTAACAGTGGCTTGGTGAGGGTGTCGGCAATTTGATCGTCACCATTAATATGTTGAATTCGAACGATTCCAAGATGAACTTGTTCCCGGACAAAATGAAAGGTAAGAGCAAGGTGTTTCATTCGTGAATGGAAGATAGGATTTGCCGAGTAATTAGTCGCCCCAAGGTTGTCACAAAAAATAACTGGAGTCTTAGGCAGAGAGATTCCCAATTCGGTGAGCAGAGACTTAAGCCATAGTACTTCAGCTGTAGTATCTGCGACGGCTCGAAATTCGGCTTCCGTAGATGATCTTGATAAAGCACGTTGTTTCTTTGATGACCAAGAAATAGGGTGCTGACCGATAAACACAATAGAGCCAGTAGTAGACAAATAATCATCACGATCGCCACCCCAATCGGCATCACAATAAGCATGTAAATTGAAAGAATTATCTTTGCGAAAATGAATACCTTGATTGAGCGTGCCCTTGAGAAAACGAAGGAGACGTTTCAAAGCACACCAATGAGTAGAAGTCGGATGCGTGAGAAATTGTGCAAGTTTATTTACCGGAAACGCGATGTCTGGCCGAGTGAGTCAAGTACTATAAGCTTCCCACAATCTCCCTATAATCAGTGGCATTAACAATAGGTTGAGTATCTTCACGGACAAGGGGCGGATGGGAAAGCATTGGAGTAGTGGCAGGACTGCATTCCAGCATATGGAAACGAGTTAGGATGTCGGATATATACTTGGACTGATTGAGGTGGAGTCCGAATGATGTAGGTGTGACCTCCATACCCAAAACGTACGATAAAGGACCCAAATCCTTCAATGAGAACCGGGCGGATATTGCTTGAATAAATGTGAGATCATTAGCGGAATTCGGACCTGTTATAATAATAATATCATCGACGTAAACAAGAACAAATAGATTAGTTTTAGCAGTGAGTGAAATAAATAAAGACGGGTCGGAAATAGAGCTTCGAAATCCATAGGAGATTAAATAATTTTTCAGTTCGGTATACCAAGCACGCGGTGCTTGTTTGAGACCGTAAATAGCCTTGCTTAATTTGCAAACATAGTCAGGGGATTTAGGATTAGCAAAACCTGGTGGTTGAACCATATACACGGACTCGGTTAATGTTCCTTGAAGAAATGCGTTATTGATATCGATTTGACCAAGGACCAATTATTAGTAACGGCGAGAGAGAGAATTAGACGGATTGTAGTAGGTTTGACAACGGGACTGAAAGTTTCGGAATAATCGAGACCCGGACGTTGGTGAAAGCCTTTCGCCACGAGTTGAGCTTTATGTTGTTTAAGTGTACCATCCGGATTGTATTTGAGACGAAATACCCATTTACAGCCAATAATATTATGGGTATCGTGAGGTGGGACGAGTGACCAGGTCGAATTGCGAATTAATGCATCAAATTCAGTTTGCATAGCCTCTCGCCAGAGAGGATCGACAAGGGCTTTCTTAACTGTGTTCGGAGTGGCATAGGACGTGGGTAGGGAGACATGTTTGGCATAGCGGCAATTTGGGACAGTGATGTTGTGACTGAGGCGAGTGGCATGGTGATGAGTAGGAGGAGGGGGTGGTGGGGGAGGTGGTGGAGGAGGGGGCGGAGAGGATGGAGGAGTAGGGCTGTCACAGATGGAAACAGGGGAAGAGGGCGAGGTGGGTGATGTCAGATCAGGAGTGACAGAGGCAGGAGAGGCGGGTTCGGGTGTGAGAGAGGCAGGAGAAGTGGAGTCGGGCTGAGCAGGAAGGACCAGAGAGCACCATGTCGAGGAGGAGATGGAAGGTGGAGTCGTTTTGAGCTGAAGAAGGCGAGAGTAGGGAAACTCATCGTCAAGGAAATGGACATGGCGGGATGTGTATAACCGTGATGTAAGAGGGTCATAACACAGGTAGGCGCTTTATGTGAGAGAGTAACCAAGAAAGATGCATTGAACGGAGCGGGGTTGTAATTTATTTGTGGTGTAGGGACGTAACCAAGGAAAACAAAGACACCCGAAACTGTGTAATTTGGAAATATTGGGTTCTCGAGAAAAAATAGTATAATAGGGAGATTGATATTTAAGAGTGGAGGTAGGGAGACGATTAATTAAATACGCTGCTGTGGTAAAGGCGTGAGGCCAGAAAGTTGTGGGAAGTTGAGAATGCGTGAGAAGGGCAAGACCCGTCTCGACGATGTGACGGTGTCGACGCTTAGCAAACCCATTATGTTCGGGTGTATGAGGGGGAGATGTGAGATGAGTAATACCATTTATATTTAGATGACTCGTGAGTTTAATAAATTCACCACCATTATCCGAGTAAAATCGTTTAATAGGTTTATTGAAATGTTTTTCGACAATAGCTCGAAATTTGATGAATGTAGAGGCGGTGTCGGATTTTTGTTTGATCGGATATAGCCATATATAGTGAGTATAGTGATCGACAAAGATGACATAGTATTTATAGGATTCGGATGACACAATCGGTGAGCTCCAAACATCGGAAAATATTAAATCGAGAGGAGAGTTTGAGACAAGTGTAGATGTAGAAAACGGAAGTTTGTGACTTTTATTAACGTGACAAGCAATACAATCAACGAAATGGGAAATGCATAATTGAAATTTGGAATTTAAAACTTGGAGAACTTTGTTGGAGGGATGCCCAAGACGATGATGCCACAAAGATCGTCCTGGAGTGATAGCTAAATTTGCGTGAGGCGAAGAGGGAGTCCACACATACATGCCATCAATTAGTGGACCTTGAAGAAGAAGCCTGTCCGTCTGAATATCCTTAATAAAAAAAGACGAGTGTGAGAAAACGGCATAAGCATTATTATCATAACAAAATTGAGAGACAGAAAAAAGTTTTCGTGAAATTTTTGGGACAACTAAGACATTATGAAAGACGAGAGATTGAGAGGAAGATGAGATAGTAAAAGAACCCGTGTGAGTTATATGGAGGGGCGAGCCATCACCAATGGAAAGGTCATCAGGGCCTTCATATTGGGAATGAAGCGAGAGGGTATTCAAGTCATCAGTGATGTGATGAGACGCTCCGCTGTCAACGACCCACGACTTCGGAGGAGCCGTGGCAGAGGAGGCAGCCGTGTGGGCTTGAGGCTGAGATGAGCGAGGTTGACGAGTTGGAAACACGACATTTTGGTATTGACGTTTAAAGTCGCGACAATCAGAGGCAACATGCCCCTGACGATCACAGAAATGACATCGACCGCGGTAGGGGTTGTTATAGGTTGGGGTATTGTCAGATGAGTTGGGAGTGACGGATTGATTATTGGGACGTTGTTGATAGGTGGAACGATTTTGGTAGTTCGGACGATAAGAAGCTGCATTAGCAGAGGGAGGAAAGGTTGTGACAGCGGGTTTGTTTTTGACACGTAACTCGTTTTGGATAAGTTTTTCATGTAAAGACTCGACTGAAATAGGAGTATCACGAGCACGAACGGAGTCAATAATAGAACGATACTTTCTTGGTTAAGGCCGTTCAGAATTTTATTTGTGATATCGTCGACATCTATAGGATGTTCGAGTTGGGCAAGATCATCGGTACATTCTTTGATAGAAGTCATGTAGTCGGTAATGGACATATCATCAGTGTCGCTAATATTTTCAAGACTATCTTTGATTTGTAAGCGGTGACCGCGAGATGAATTTGCAAAGGTACGAAGAAGGGTAGTCCAGGCTGCATGAGAAGTCTCATCATTAACAATGAGACCTGCAATGGGTGGAGATAGAGTACCCGTGATAGCGCCAAGAACAAGTTGGTCTTGACGATACCATGCCGAGTAGGCAGGGTTGTCAATGACGGTGGGGGCAGTAGCGGGTGGAGTCGGATTTTGAGTGATAGTTTTGGGAGGGCCAGGTTTTAAGCCATCAAGATACGAGAATAATTGCAACCCGTTCATGACAGCGCTGACTTGGAACCGCCATTGACGAAAGGTCATAGTATCTTTTAGTTGGATACAGTTAGGAAGAGTGACGAAGGTGATGGGTGAGGTTGGTTCAACGTTATTGACGAGTTGGAGTTGATTGGCCATAAGGACGGATGAAGAGAAAGAAACAGAAAAACCGAGTGAGTGTGTATATGATTCGAGACACTTAGATTTTGCGTGATCGGAAGGATCGGTTAGTCTCTTGATACCATATGAAGAATAAGATGTTGTATTGATAATCTAAGTTGGTAATCTGATACATTGCCTACGTATATATATATATGAGCCTAGCTAAACAAACTACTATAAACTAATAGCTACAAACTAGGAGACTACTATTAACTAATAGCTACAAACTAGGAATTTACATTATTAAAACTACCAACAGCATACAAGTAGTAGGAGGGAATCAAGGAGGTTGAATAGGCAATTGTTATTGCCGTTGTTGACTTGGTACTTTGCTTTGTGGAGGACTTGATTTTATATTATTAACATAGTGTTCACAAAATACTGAAATTATGACCAAAAGTTCACAGTGTGTACAAATAATGATACTGTGACCGGAATTTCATAGTGTTTACTGTTTAAAAACACTATAATATTTTGCCTCAAAATCACGATGATTAATTCTCACTTTTCATATATTGAATATACCTTGAGTATCAACGTTAAGAGCGAAATCTGTATATATACATAGATGTCTGGAAATAATGGGAGATACTTGTGTATAGATGTCTAAAAAAAAGGGAGATACTTGTAAAAAGTCGAAAATCATATCAAGCAAATTTAAGCTATTCCCTAAAGCAAATGAGATATCATTATAAGATATTTCCATAAATAAAACAAGTATTACAATAATATTTATGGTTTTTTTGGTAAGAACCTACCTTTTATTTAGGGTCATTTTTGAACAACTTCCTTTCATATTTTTTTTGGCTTTCAGCTACCTTCCATTTCTTGTTTTTGTATTAGACTACAAAAAATCCATTTCTGGCGAAAAAATAAACTTTTTGGCATTAACCTGGTCTTTTCTAAATTTTCACATTTAACTCATATTTCTCCCTTTATTCACCCAACAAAATATGAAAAAACTCTTATCCATACCCAACACCTTATCAAAAGTCTCTTCCAAACAATATCAACACATTAACTATATCAATCTCCCTTTCCATCTTCTTTCTCATCTTTATTGCGTGCCACCTTCCGACAACCTTATAAACTATTCATGAATCATCAACTTTATGTTCATCTCAGTCAAATTAAAGTACCCTCTTTCTCTCTTCATAATGAGGATAATGGGTATAAGAAAAATAATGAGATTGACTAAAGGGAGAAAAGATATTAATTAATATTAACCACATATATTTTGTCAGAAACAAACGAGGAAGATCATATATAAATGGAACTACAAAAGAAAGGAATATGATATTACTGAAATAAAGAGAATACTAGGAAATTATTGGGACTTTTCACTTAAACCCCCTTGCTGACAAAAAAAAATGATTAGAATAACCCATGGTCATGATAGATGAACAATTTCGACCAAAATCTTAAGGTAATGATTGAAATAAAGAAAAGAATTAATAAAACTAAAACGAATCAGATTAGCAACGATGATATGAATAATAGTCAATTTATTACCTAATTAAACTACGTCAAAGCGAAACAGGAAGTTCAGATACAGAAACCATCCCGGAACAGGCGCAGCAGGTCATGCGTCCTCTGGAAGAGGCGCATCAGACCTTGCGTCTGTTCTCGAGATGGATTCTGGCTGTGAAGCCAGAATCGTAAACAGTTAGTGTTTGTTAGTGATTTACGATTTATTAATGATTTATAAGTCGAGTTTAAGTGATTTAAGTCATATTAATTACTCTAATTATATCAAAGACGAATTGAATCTAGAGATTTGATATGAACAAATTTAACCTCTAAAGACACAATTTGATAGATGAAAAAAACCCACTAATATCGATTATTAGGGATCCAAGTCAAGACAAACTATCTAAATATGGAGTTATTATGAAAGACGATTTATAAGAAATAATAAAAACTAATAATGGTTTTGAAAAGGTTTTGACCATAAATCTGACATGAAGCTTACATTAGATGAAATAAATAAAATAAAAAACAAAATACAAGACGGGATTATTACACCCTCAGAGTTACATGTTGACGAGACGAAATATGAACTAAAGTTAACGATTTAGCGATAGCTCGACTCGAATGTAAAGAAAGTGCCCTTGTAAGAGGAATGATTGATTAATTAAAATTGATTACTGTTGAGTTGGTCAAATTGGTAGGTCAATGCAATAACGTGACGGGAACCTAGAAGGATCTGAGCTTACGTGGTTGATTGATCAAGCACATAGTTGTCAAAATGCTTAGAGCAAGGTCTAGAATGAAAAGAGAGAGAAAAGAAGGGGCGGAACACTCGCGTGCCTTGAAAGTGTGCACGAACATCTCCTTAGATAGGGAGAAATTCGAAGAGTTTTGGAATAACTCGAACACGGAAAGAAATCAAGAAAATATTCTGGAAACTGGCAAACAGAGCTGGGATAGAGGCGCAGCAGGCACTGCGACTCTTGGAAGTGGGGCAGCTTCTGCTGCGTAATTTCCCGAGCAGTTTCCTACTTTGAAAGAAAGATTTACGCTTTTCTTTATGGAATTGCGGTAGATTCCGAATACTCTTCTAAATAAAATATGAATATATTTTACCGAGAAAAGATAAGTTTTGAAACATTTGAAATATCCGGAATATTCTCGAGCGTTCAGACACAGTTTTACAAGACGGTTTATAGAAAATGAAGCGGTTTTTTACCCGGACTCCAAAATGACTCTAATGACTGTCAAAACGATCATATCGGCACGTAGATGACGACCAAGGGGTAGACACAAGTATTTGAGCTATCACTTGACAATAAACTTACGAATTGTCACAAATCGTTCCGCGTATCAAACATGCGGCCCAATCATCACTGGGTGGTTGGCAGAAGGTGTAGATTCGAGGTATCTACAGAACCCCCACTTTGACTGAGGCTTGGACAAGGCAAAGGTCAAAGTATAGCCATCAGGTCAATCGAAGATTACAACCTGACGACTATGGCGACACGAGGCGGTTCAAGGGGTTTGAACAAAGGACCTGTCCTCGGGAACATTTTAATGTATGCCGACTATCGGGGAGGGTCGTTTAAAGTCCATTAGACTACGTATGAAAGCTCGCCAACCATAAGAAGGAGTCATACATGAGCATCTTCTTACTTGGACTTGAGGTTGCGTCATGAGGCTCGCCAGCCGTCTGAAAAGCATACGTAATGAGGCTCGCCAGCCGCTGGGGATAGGATGCGTAATGAGGCTCGTCATTTGCTGGGGATAAGGTGCGTAATGAGACTCGCCAGCCACTGGATGTGAGAATCTGCCCGGTCTCTATCTTCAAACGAACTCTCGTTGGGGAAACACGTGTTGAAACTTAATGTAATACCCGTAAAATCCGTCAATAAAATATAAAGGAATTTAAAAAAAAAAAATAATAATAAAGATATTTGTGAGGCTAAATGCAATAGGTGATAAAATGGAAAATTTGGTAACAATGCGATTACCGCGACCTTGAGTCGCTAAATTTAATAATAAACTTTATCGTCACACATTGAGAATAAATGAGAGTAAAATACAATCCTTAAATAAATTCACCCATGATAAAACAAGAAAGAACATATATAATTCTGGTGTCAATAATTGGTGAAATTGTATTGCATTTCGTAGTTGCATAAATCACCGTCTCGCGCGTCTTTTTCCGTCGCGCGAAAACCCGACTCAAATACCACAATCCTAGCTGCCATAATGAGGGAAATAGATCCCCTTCCCCATGCTTGTGCCGCCCCTACCTACACCTCCCCTTCCCAACACTTTTCTTTTTGTCTTTCCCATAACCACCCTACTTACACCTCCTCTTCCCAACACTTCTTCTTTTACTCTTCCCCATAACTCCTCCTATTTACTCCTCACTCTACCTCCCACCAGATTACCATTCAAAACAAAGGAACAAAAAAAAAACAAAGTATAGAGAGAGGGAGAGCAAGGAAGAACCGAGAAAAGAGAAGAGGAAGAAGAAGAGAGAGCTAGGAGGAGGATATTGCCTATACACAAAGTTCTTCACCTTGTAAGGGCTAAAACACTAAACTCTTAGCATTTTATTCTCATTCAACACTTAATCATGATTAAAACAAACCCTAAAACGAACTATAAGAGTCTTCATACATGCATGCAAGAACCTATACACATAACAATCATCAAAGTGTCAAATCCGGAGGTTGATAATTAACAGAATAAAAATCCGACTTAGACTTGTTATATTGCTATGAAAATTATATGTGTCGTAGGTCTTCCTGTCTATCACCAGTGTGCAACATTTTGTCATAATCCCATGAGTCGTTTGCAAATGAAAAATCATACAAAAAGAACATGATTCTGGACAATCGAATATGCTTGCCTCAATGTGTGAGTCTTAAAATGTAATTTAAAGGATTAACCAGGACGAACTCTTTTACTAAATAATAGACTTTTTGGAGTTGGTTTCGTCCAAGAA
>JAIUZE010007450.1:0-87421 GCA_022085475.1 Heliosperma pusillum | reverse complement strand
GTACTTAGTTTGTAATATTTTGACACTCCTCGTCTTATTTAACTTGCATGTATAAAAGTTTTTAAAAACTACCTATTTCCGCATTATAATTCACATGCTTGTTTGATTTATTATTCCGCATTCGCGAGGGTTGTCACACCATGAGACACCCAAATGATGCGCAATCGTGCTTCGTTTTAGAGATATTTGAGCCTTTGGTGCATCATGTGTATAAGTTTTGTGATAGGAACCCACTTGAGGCGGCCTTTACTAATCATGTCGAAGAGGAAGGTTTGCGTTTCTTGTTATCAAATGATGTGCAGGAATTTCTTGAAGATTTGGAGAAAGAGGAACCATTGGAAACATATGAATAGATGGACATAGTGGAAATGTTGAAACTCGAAAACAGCACAAGACGCTACCCGCGTCAGAGGACGCGGCCAGCGTCGTCCCATGCAGGCTGCGTCCTGGGCTGCAACACTTGTCGGAGCTTTTTGCTTTAAGTGTTCCCATTCAAAAGCCTCTTCCATCCATTGTCAAGCCTCCAAAGGTTGAATTGAAGACTCTTCCCAACCATCTTAAGTACATATTCCTAGGACAAGAAAATACTCTTCCTCATATCATCTCCAACAAGCTCAATGAGGAACAAGAGAGAAAGTTAGTAACCTTGCTTCACAAGCATAGGGAAGCTTTTGGGTGGAGCATAGCAGATCGTAAGGTAATAAGCCCGATAACTTGCATGCACAAGATTCGGCTTGAAATTAATGCTAAACCAGTCCGACAACCTCAAAGAAGGCTCAATCCACGCATGGCGGAAGTGGTAAGAGAGGAGGTAATCAAACTCTTGCAGATGGGTATTATATTTCTAATTTCCGATTCTCGTTGGGTTAGTCCAACTCAAGTCGTGCCGAAAAAGGGAGGAGTGACAGTAATCAATAATGCAAAAGGAGACTTGGTCTCCACCCGCCAGCAAACCGGTTGGAGAATGTGTATTGATTATCGCCGCTTGAATGCGGATACATTAAAAGATCATTTTTTGCTACCATTTATTGACCAAATGCTAGAAAGATTAGCGGGAAAAACTTTTTATTGTTTCCTTGATGGGTACTCGGGGTATTTTCAAATTCCAATCGCCCCCGAGGACCAAGTCAAAACCACATTCACTTGTCCCTTCGGTACATTTGCATACCGCTGTATGCCTTTTTGTTTATGCATTGCACTGGGAACCTTCCAACGTTGCATGTTGAGTATCTTCTCCGACTTTGTGGAACGATTCATAGAAGTGTTCATGGACGATTTCACCGTCCATGGAGACGCTTATGATGCTTGTCTAAATCACCTTGCTCTTGTCCTAGAGCGATGCCAAGAGTCTTATCTCATTTTAAACTCCGAAAGGTGTCACTTTATGGTGACTAGTGGCATCATGCTAGGACATGTAGTGTCGGAAATGGGGGTTGAGGTGGATAAGGCTAAATTTGACATTATCGACTTTACATTAGCCTTCTAACACCCGAGACATAAGGTCATTCTTGGTACATGCTGGTTTTTACCGGCGATTCATAAAAGATTTTTCCAAAGTCGTTAACCCTCTTTGTAAGATTTTGCAAAGAGAAGCGGAATTTCTCTTTGATGACTCTTTTAGGAAAGAATTTGATGAGTTGAAAGAGAGATTGGTCATCGCACCAATAATCCAAGCACTCCGATGGGACCTCCCGTTTGAAATCATGACTGATGCAAGTGACTATGCATTGGGAATGGTTTTGGGTCAAAAGAGTGACAAGGGGCCATATGTGATTCAATATGCATCCACATTATTGAATGAGGCTCAAAATAATTACTCTACCACGGAGAAGGAATTCCTTGCCGTGATTTATGCCTTAGAGAAGTTCTGATCTTACCTCTTGGGCACCAAGGTGATCATCTACACCGATCATGCCGCCATTAGATATCTAGCGGCAAAGAAGGACGCCAAGCCACGCTTATTAAGGTGGATTCTTCTTCTAAGTGAATTTGATGTGGAGATCAAGGATAAGAAGGGGGTGAAGAATGTGGTAGCAGATCATCTTAGTTGTTTCAATCTTGAAGAAAGACCATCATGCCCTCTTGATGATGTTGAAGGAGGTCTCCCTCATGAGTCTTTATATGCCATCCAAGTGGGAGAGCCATGGTATGCTACTATGGTCAACAATTTGGTAACAAAACGGTTTCCTAGCCACTTTTCTTTCCAACAAAGGAACAAGATAAAATCCGATGCAAAATACTACATTTGGGATGAACCATATCTATGGAAATTTTGCCAAGACCAAATCATAAGGCGATGTGTGCCCAAAAGTGAGATTCCATCCATCCTCCACCATTGCCATGATTATGCTTGTGGAGGGCATTTTGGGCCACAAAGGACCGCAAGAAAAGTCCTTGAGTGCGGTTTCTTTTCGCCAAGTCTCTTCAAAGATGCTCATAATTTTGTCAAGATATGTGATCGGTGCCAAAGAACGGGGAACTTGACAAAGAGAAATGAAATGCCATAACAACCCCTCCTCTATTGTGAATTGAAGTGTTTGATGTATGGGGAATTGACTTCATGAGACCTTTACCAAATTCTTGTGGATATATGTATATTCTCTTGGCGGTTGACTACGTATCTAAGTGGGTTGAGGCAATCCCCACCCGGTCCGATGATGCAAAAGTTGTTGCAAGCTTTATTCAAGAAAACATTTTTCTCTCGCTTTGGCTTTCCCAAAGCCCTCATAAGTGATCGAGGAACGCAATTTTGCAACAAGGTTATTGGAAGTCTTCTCAAGAGATATGGGGTGCACCACAAAATCTCCACGGCCTACCACCAACAAACAAATGGCCAAGCCGATCTTTCCAATCGTGAAATCAAAGGAATACTTGAAAAGACGGTGAATCCGGATAGAAAAGATTGGAGTAAGAGGCTAGTCGACGCTTTGTGGGCATATAGGACCGCTTTCAAGACCCCCATTGGCATGTCTCCTTTCCGTCTCATCTATGTCAAAGCTTGCCACCTCCCGGTGGAGGTTGAGCACAAAGCTTATTGGGCCATCAAATCCTTCAATCAAAGCTATGATGAGAGCGGAGTGCACCGGAAATTGCAAATATAAGAACTTGAAGAAATTCGGCATGATGCTTATGAGAATTCCTCCATCTACAAATACAAGACAAAGAAATGGCATGACGGCGTGATAAACCGTCGCATTTTCAATGAGGGAGATGAAGTTCTTGTATTCCAAAACCGTTTAAAGCTTTTTTTTCGGGTAAATTTAGGTCTAGGTGGTTTGGACCGTACACCGTTAAGAAGGTTTATGACCATGAAGCGGTTGATATTGAAGGGCCCGGAGCGGAGAAGCTTATCAAGGTGAATGGTCACCCTCTCAAACACTACTTCAAGGATTGTGAACGCATGGGAGAAGGGGAGGTCTTACTTGAAGACCCCATTCATGAAGATTAATCATCCTTAAAGCCACTAAGTTGAGCCTTCGACTCTAAATAAACGGCAAAATGTATAAATATTCTATCCTTGTTCATATTGTATTTACTTGTCATTTTTAATTTTCACTTTAAGCTTGTTTAATTCATTAGGGGAGTGCAATAATCATATTTTTTTGAAGTTACTAACGTTTTTTGTGAAGATTTTGCTAGTTTTGGGCCGCCTCAGGATGGTCCCACGAGTAAAAAGTTCAAAAATTGATGAAAAAATGATATTGGAGGTTTGTGAGGGTTAATGAAGAAAAAACTCAAGTCAAATGGAGTTTGCAACACTTAGCCAAAACTTGGCTAAGTCGAAATTGGAAGAACATGATCACCACAAAATGCTGATAGCGTCACAGAACGTTCCATGCGTCCCACAACGCTGCCGACGCGCCTTCACGCAGCCAGCGTCCTATGATGTTAACTCGTCTTCTTCATCTCAAACAGCCCGACTTCATCACAAACTCAGCTCTTCTTTTTCGCGAAAAAACACCCGCAAACCATCCCCAATCCCTCATTTTTCAACCATTTTCACTCAAATCTTTATCCAACTTCATCAAAATCACTCTCATTAATCCTCCTAACATCATTCCCACTATCAAATCCCTCAAAAACGACCTCAATCACCCCAAATCTCAGAAAAATCCCTTTTGAAAACCTAGAAATTTTCTTCCTAAAAATCAATTTTTAGGAGCAATAGTTGGTTTCTAAGTGTATTGGAAAGGTCCATTGGTTGTGTTACCCATTAAGGAGCTTAATTTTTGTGGAATCGGAAAGGTATAACTCAATACTTAAATTTTTCCATTTCACTACTGTTTTTGCTCGAAAATTTTAGCTTTCTAGTATAAATTTCGAGTTGTTTTTAGCTTCTTGTTGTTGTGTAGCATAGGATTGCTTAAATTTTTCTGAGTAAGGGGATAAGTATTCATCAAACACTTGATTAAAGTGGTGCTGAACTTGGTGCACACCAAGTGTTTGTTGAATTGCTTATAAGAGAGAAAAGTGTTTTTGAATATTAGTGTTGTTGTAGTTGCATTGTTATTGTCAATTTTACAGGAACAAATGGCTCCCCGAGTGTCTACGTTGTTTGGGAAGGGTAAGAACAAGAGGGCAGCTGTGAACCCTAGACTGATGTTGAGGTTGTCTTTATGGGGGATGAGGGGTTAACTGCACCCCACAAAAAAGTTTGGGAAAAACTTACCGCACCTTGCTTCCAACCGCTAGTTGCCACAAAATTCTTTTGCCCCACCACCCTTCATTCGTTGGGTATGTTTGACTTGGCTTTGGACTTGCTAGCTAAAGTTGCGCTAGAGGCTTATCTCGAGCATGGGATTACACCTACCGGAGTTTTGCATACGAGTTTATGGCAACCTTGTCCGAGTTAGACGTACCCGATGACGCTGAAAAAGCCTTCCGCTTCCGATTTCACAAAAAATAGCACAACGCCACCCTCACAGAAATCCGCCAAATTCTCAAAGTCACTAAAACTTTCGAACCCATTTTGTGGCCGAAAGGGGAAATTTATAATATATGGTATGCCCTTACTAGGAGTCACTCTGCATCCAAAGATGCCAAACTCTCCATCATTACCCACCCCATGCTTCGCCTCATCACCCGGTTCCTTACTACCGTTTTCATTGACGCGGGAGACCCCACTAAAGTGTCGGAGAATGTCTTGGTACTCTTGTGGACTATACTTCCGGGAGGGGTAGTGATACCGGATTGGGCCGAACTCTTCATGAATGTTTGTTTGAAACATCGTGCAAAAGCTAAGAGATCTAGTATCCACCTTGGGGGCTTGATTACCTTTTTTGTTAAGCACTACGAGGAGGATATTGGAGAGGAGCAAGAGGTGAATGCTTGTAAGGGGTTGACAAGGTACAATCGCTTAGGTTTGGAGTAAGTGAACATGTTTGTGATGAGGAAGAAGACACCCTTAGCTTAAGTGGCTTTTGGTCGGGGAGTGATGGACTTAGCTACATGATAATGCCTTGCCCTTTTAATGCTCCTTTACCTAGGGGGCAACGAGCTAGAAATTTCTTTTGTCATAGGGAGGAGAACTTAGAGAGTAGTGAAGAGGAGGAGGTGCCTTCGAGGCAAAGGAACCAAAGGAGGCAAAGAGTGCAAAGCGGAGAAGGGAGTGAGAGACAAAGGGAAGAGAGGGAGATCCTTACAATTGAGATGGGGTCTTTTCAAAACCAACCCAATCAAAAACAACAACAACCACATCATTACCAATAACCTTTCCATACTAGCCATGACCCGGACACCCCTTTGTATGACGCGGGGACTCATGTTAACACCCCCATGGAGCCATGGCAACATCAAATGGCCTCCTACTTTGGTAGCACCAATGATGTTCTAAAGCACATTAGTGGGAGGGTGGACGAGTCCAACACTTGGCAAGAACAACAAGGTGGTAGGCTTGAGTCGTTAGATGATTGGCACAATATGGTGGAGGAGAGGGAACGATTGAGAGGTGAGGCCGAGAGGGCCCAACAAGAAGAGTTGAGGAGGATTGGTGAGAGGCAAGCGGAGGACAGCCTTTGGCAAGCACAACAAAACCAAAGGTGGCAAGAACAACAAGAAAGGAGGAGGGAACAAAACCTTTGGAGAGAGCAAGGAACCGCCCATTTCCAAACACAAAATGAACGCCAACACACTTATCTTCATGATTCTTATGAATATGCGGTGGCCCAAGAAGACGTTTATGGGTTAGCTAGCTCACGTTTTGGCATGTCCCTTTGCCAAAATCCCGATTACTCCACCACCTACACCCAAGAGGCCCTTGATGAATGCTTGTAGCAAAGAAGACGAGTTAGAGAGGCGAGAGAGAGGAGGAGAAACCGGGGCACCTATGATCAAGGAGGAGCCTTGGGCTCTTCTCACGTCAACAATTAATGAAGTATTCCACCCTTTCCCCCCACAATGAGGACATTGTGGAAATTAAGTGTGGGGGAGAGGTCTCACAAATTGTATATAGTTGTAATGATTATGCAAAAATTTCTTTAAAAAAATATGGAAATCCCGGCTAGGTGAAAACTCACAAGGGTGGGCACCTAGGCAAAAGTGGGAAGGTGGCCGAGGATGGAATGAAAACCCGAAAGGGCATTCCGCACAAAATGAAAAATCGAGTTGCGTGCCACCGATGAGAGGAAAGGAAAGCTAAGGTGAAAACCCGACATGGCACCTTAGGCATGATTCTAGCTTAATCCTTTGGTTTAATGCTTAAAGCGTACTTCTTGGTAGTGCTTATGTTTTAATAAGTGTTGGTTAAGTTGTAAAGAGTCAATCTTGGATGTTTTAATTTTTGTTGATTATTTCTTAGCAGGTAGTATATATTAGATTAATGAGAAGAGAGGTGTAATAGAGTCATCTTTGCTAATTGTTGTGTGTCTTGAGATTATTGCATAAAGTACTTATCTCACATTTGATATCTTGCATACTAGGTGTTTTTTGTTTGTCCTATACTAGAAAATTCAAGCCTTTAATTCTCCCATGTTACAAATTCAATCACTTTCTCCATTTATGTCTACCACTTGTTTTACCATTGTAATTATCCATAGTGTGTGATTAGTAGTATTTAGTGAGTTAGTTAGTAATTAGAGTCTTAATTAGTTTGTTGTTATCAAGAGTTTAATTAGTTAACTTGTCTTCATTTAGCTTTCTCTTGGGTTCGACCCTTCACTTGCCCTTTACTACCCTTTTGTTAGGATAGTCTTGTGTTTGTTTAGGAATTATAAATTTGTATTGACCGTGTTATTACCTATTCTAATGACCCTAAAAAAATACCTCGTTACTTGTAGTTAGTTTAATTTTTGAAATAGTGAATATTTAGCAATGGAGATTAATAATTTTCCCTTGAGTTGTTGGTGGAATGGAGATATTATTGTAGATGGTGAAAATCTTGTATATAGACGTGTTTGAAGTTGCATGCGTACAATCGTCGTGGAAAAGAGAAGAATTATGTAACTCTCCATAAACTTTGCATTGAAAGGTGGATGAACCGGAAGAGGTACTTTCTTTAACAAGGGACTCCTTACAATGGCTACATTAGCTACTCCGATCCCTACACGATATGGTTTCGTTCCATCACTATCCTAATCATTTGTCCTCGGTCCAATGAGGTTCAAGGCAACTATGAATCTTGACATTACTACTATCCTACCGCTTCAGTCTACTCTTTATTTGTAAGTGACTTACAATTTAAGTAGCTTATGTCATTTTTTTTTGTTAAATATAGACATGTATAATTACTATTACACTTACACTTTTTGCAGACTTAAGCAAATCGATTCAACTATAATCATGCTACCACCTGCTCTGTACCGGATGATGCTTCAATAAGTCATGTACAAATGATCTATGTGACGCAAAAGATGCCGCTTCAATCCCTCCAAAATACTAGGCAAGGACATCTTATTTATCAAGAGCAGCAAGACTGAGACGGAGACGGAGTTGAAGGTGAAGGTGAAGGTGAAGGTGAAGAGGAAGATCCATCGCTATGACTTACGGCATTTGGAGCGTGGATCAACTCAATTCCATGATGAAGACACGCCCGGGGGTTCGACATCACAAAGAAAGCCTAATAGAGGTCGTTCCGGAAGAAACTAGGCGCTTTTAAATGTAGTTGCTTTTAAATGTAGTTTGTTTACTTCAATGACGGAACTATGTTTATGACATTTATATCGTGGAAGACTTATTTCTTTTAATTTGGGCCAAGTGGAACATTTTGAGTTTGTAAGAATGTGTTTGTTTATGAGATGAAGTCTTTGTTTATGACATTAAGACTTTGTTTATGACATGAAGTTTGTTTGGTTTTTCTGGTTTGGGTGGGTTTTTCTGTTCAGTTAGTCTTTGGAATGCAGTACAATTGATACCTGCTACGTTTATTTTTTTTGATATAGATAAAACCTTGGTTGAGGCCAGGGGCTAGTATAAGTAAATCAATTTGGAACCTTCACAGAACCTTCTGATTATAACGACTGTAATTGTTTTTTTAAAATAACAGGAAGCCGTGGGCAGAGCAAGCGGCTTGCTTGATTTTTTGGCGAAACCGCTAGTCTACCAGCGGCTTGTATGTGCATAATTTTTGGCAAATCAACATTGGGAAAAAAATATGTGATAACGTGGACCCATTTGGAACAAATAGTTTCAAATGAGCCCTAAAGCGTGAAATAGCTATTTTGGTAACGCTAGTTTGATACAAAAAAAAATTCTTGTAATAGTATTGTTATTTATTTACTAGTTATTTTGGTCAAAATGTAACTAAATGATTAATATGCAACAATAAATATTCGGGTCAGATTATTTCGGATCTCCAAGAACTCGGGTAATTTCATATTTGTGTTTATTTTAAAGTTATTTAGGGATAATGACCAATATACAAAAATAAATATTTGGATCGAGCCATATTGAGTTAGGTCACTTCGAGTTATAGGTCAAGCTTGAACCCCAAGTTTGGATATCGGGCCGGATAGAAGTCAGGTTATTGGAGTTTGGTCATTCGGGCCTCGTCAAATTGTCAAGTCTAATTACAACCAATAGAAACAGACTAAAAGAGAATATGCTTTCTGAAGGAAGAATGCCTCTTTGTGCACAAAGACGACAACAACAATACTCCAATGCCTCGAAAGCTCCTGGAAATTGCACGGTAAGCAGAGTTAGATACACGCAGCCTTACCCCTATGTTAGCAATAATAAAAAGGTGAACTACCTTCAATGGCTGCTACTTTACAATAGGTGCAGCTACACAGCTGCAATGTTGCAAAATCTACACAAATGGAACACTACATGATGCAAATCTCTTTTTGGCAACCTTAGACCTATAACACCATACCTCAAAAGCCTCTGTCAAATCTGGATACTGAATATGCTGATTTCCTAACCACTCTGACAAGATATCTGCCTGGTATTCAGAAGGTAAGGCAAGTATGATTGAAATAAATGCAGATTCTAATGTCTGCCATACATCAGAGTCGACTCGCGATCTTCCACTCTCGTCACCTATGTCTGTCGACGCTGCATCGATTACAGGTTTTGTCGACCTAGCAAAGGGTAGCCACACCTTCACCATATGAAGCCTTTTTAAAGTTGGCAAAATAACATGTCCATATCCTATGGCTTCTATGACTTTTGTCGCTACCTCAATTACCTTAAATTTTATATCTAATGTTTCAACTTTCGAAGTCTCATCCTCGAGAGTTTTGAGTAATGTGTCAGAAACTTCAGACCAAAATGTTACTAAATCCCTCATTATTTCGAGTTTAGAAGAGATTTGACAAACCCAGGACAAATCCGAGAGATATACTTGTAGAAGCTCAAAGTTCACCGTCTTTGAATAAGCTGTTTCTTGAACTTCTTCCTTTGAGAAAGATTCTACAAGAGAGCGGAGACTTAAAAATAATCCTTTTGTACATTCTCTCACCTCGAACTTCACCTCATCACATGCTGCAAGCAAGGGAGCATCATCGTCATCAGTTAGCATGTACTCAAGCTGCTCTTGAGCTGAAGTTTTGAGATCCCTCAAAGACTGAGGTGGCGATGACATTGCCAACCGAAGAGCTGATAAGAAAATCCTGAAAATGATAGTGGGGTCAACCGGTTGGAGTCGGGAAAGAATTGGGTTTACTGCAGGTCCCATGCTTGGAATGGTTTGTAGAATGTCTTCCTCCTCGGTCTCTTCCCAAGGCACAGATTCCAAGTACTCCACACAAGATGACACGATAAATGGACACTCCAGGTCAATTGCTACACGTAGGATGCCGAGGGAATTTTTGACTCCATATCCGCTTTCAGAAATCAAGCTGTCGGAAACAACATAGAGGAGGCGCAGAAGGATGATATTGTAGTCAAAGTCAGATTCTTGGCAGAGAACCTCGACACAAGTGCGTGCATCGAGGATCTGACAAGTTGGCCAAGTGTCAGAGAGGCGGTCCGCGAAATATTTACTTTTCTTGATGAGGATGGATGTGTGGCAATATAGCCACTCATCACGGCCTTCAGGAGTACGCAGTCTAACAAGAACATCACTTGTTGATCGATCACCGAATTTGAATGAAGTCTCTTTTCTATTTGCCTGCGATAAATTAGTCACCAATTCAAATGAATACATTACGTAAACAGTGAAGTGTAGCAGATTCTGAACTAGGTTAGCTGATAAAAATTACTATAAGGTGGAACTCATGACATGAGTCGAAGGATGTCCAAACCAAAAATGCTCATGTGGCTCCTTTACACCTTAAAAAAGGGTTTCTATTTTTTTTTCTATTGAGAATTGCTATCGAATTTTCTTCTACCTTCTCTCACAATCGATTATAATATTATATATTATGCCTCAACCACGTGTAATCCAAGCCCACACGATATAATCCCCCTTATACTAAAAGATTAAGAGGTCTCTAAAATTTTCCCGCCTAAGTGAGAAAAGGTCTATGATTGGTCCTCGGACTCCTCACATTATTTCATATTAATTTTATACCATAAATAGGTCAGGAGATTACTACTAATTTCAATATGTAAACCCACAATAATGATTATTTTGATTTTGCTACACAAGTAGAATTGCATTTAATAATATTATATGATGATATTGGAGAAATATTTTGCACAATAATTTTTCATAGTTTTATTTTTGTCTTTTGTTACAAATGTACTACAAGTTGATTATATTTTTTACAAATTCTCTAATTCTATTATATAATTAAGTCATTAAATTAAGATTATTCTTTTGGTAAAAGTAATAGTATAATAATAATTAAGTAATTTATAAAATTAGGTTCACTTTACACGTCAATCTTATTTGGTGTGAAAACTATCAATTTTTTTTCCTCTTATACCGCTTATACATATTACCAAGCTATATAATATTAATGTCTTTATACTTTATTATCTAAAAAAACCGTGCATTTGCACGGGATCTACACTAGTATTAAATTAACTGATTGTGAGAGGGAAGAGGGAGAAGGTTGGAGAGAAAGTAGATAGCAGCCCTCGTCGTTTTTTTTCCTGTATGAGACACAATGGTCGTTTTAAATGAAAGGAAGTTGAAACTCCTAATGTCCGCCTTCGAACCTGGATTCCTAATTGATGCTTCCAACTAAGACCTCATATCTGAGCAAAAAAATCCGATTTTAGAATCAATCTTCCCCTCTTTATACATATTTTCAGAGATGGAAGTAATCCAAAGACCCGGATAAAATTGAAGAAAAGAGCTAGAATTTGCATGTTAGATAAATTTGAGTTTTTACATCCGAAGTTAGAAGGTTGAAGTTATACGGCACAGATACTTACAGAATTTTCCATTCAATTGATTAGCGTCTCTTGAAGTTAAGCACCCATCTTTGCAGCTGCAATTACAAATAAACAGAAAACAAATTGTTAAAGAAGATTACAAACACATATGGGTATAGATATACCGATACTTCCCACGATTTTATACCAACAAAGTTTAGCCAGAAATAAAGAAATGCCGAATTTCTCATTTTGCAGTTGTATCCGAATTTGTTTACCCTTTATAATAGTTACATTTGATTCATATGATTACCTGCAGCAACTCAAATGCTTGAGCAGTGCTTTTAAGAAATTTTCTCAAACTCCAATTCAAGAAACAGTATATTAGTGGACCAAATTCATTTGATTACCTGCAGCAACTCAAATGCTTCACAAGTCAATTTGTGAAGGACACATAGGCATATTTTAGTCATACGTTGCAGCAGTCATTAAGGCAACCTAGCATGGAGCACAACAGTTGAAAAACTAAACTACACAAAGTGCACATTGATAGATGAACCATCTCAACCAAATGGTTGAGGCCCATATATTATAGTTATGGGGTTTTACACTTGGTGAGTTTTTGTGAGATATTGGGGGCTGCCAGGGTTTGAACTCTCGTGACCTCCGGTCACACTGGCTCTGATACCATGATAGATTAACCATCTGAACCATAACCTTAACCTTAAGGTTATGGTTGAGGCTCATATATTATAGTTATATTCTATTACACATCTCCGTTGTCATCGAAACATTTTGATCAGACCCACGAGAGGGAAAGTAAAAAAGCATGCAAAATACTTGCTGAAGATAAACAAACACACAATGTGATGTAGAATACATGAAAAGCCTCGAGGTGCTATATCCTAAGTCATAGAAGCCCCGTAGTCCCGTAAATAGCCACCGAAACAAAAGGGCAGCATATACTTCAGGAAAAGTGTGGCATTACCTATATGATGGTGTGTGGCCATGTTTGGCTCAATAATTGAGCAATGAATAATTTAAACTGCGGAGTGGGAATGACATAGAACTACATATTGGGAGCTATATCGTCAGAGCTAAATTATCCTATGGTCGACGGTATAACTAGTACGAGCAAGGTGAAACATCAACATAAGAAATTCCAGAGATAATTAGCCTACAATTGAGCTCAGAATTACATCCAAATGGACACAAACAAATTCGACAGCATCAAAAATCAACTCGGTTCTCTAACTAACTCCACCAAACACTGATTCTTAAATACCACTTCAACGTACACTACAGTCGTAAACACAACCAAATAACCAAACCCATGTGATTAGAATCATGACCCAGATGAACATTTTTTTTCTGGCCAAGGCTTAGACTTTCTTAATTTGATGGTGTATGAACCCTCCAATACATGCAATTCGCGGAAGCCCTTGAGGCAATGGAGTAACTATGCTACTGCATCACCATTCTAAATGGTTTAATCAGCTCTATACTCTAAGCAAACAAGTTCAGCAGATGTAACTGGGTTTTCCTCAGTCTGGTATTCATCAGTAGACTATGTGGAGCTAGGAGAGGGCTAGCGGGGGTGCTCACCCACCCTGGCGGGTTAAATTTTAGAAGTTCTTAGTTAAATTTTACGAAAATTTTTCGAGTGTACCTTGTGTAATCAGTCATTACCCTCTAAAACTTTTCGCCCCTAAGTTAAGTTCAATTCTTTGCTCCGCCACTGAGTAGTAACCATAGAAAGCTTCAAACTTTCTAAATAACGTTCATCATTTAATTCATATGCCCAATTAAGTATTAATCAAACCCATGAAAACTGAAAAAAAAAACACTAAGCTAAACACGAAGTTACAAAGTAACAACACACAAGAATAGAGATTCGTACAAAGTAGCAGCACCATAAATAAGAGAGTTGCAAAAGGAAATAGGAAGTAGAGAGTAGATAGATACCTTTAAGATTGATTTGCATTTAATTGGCTTCATAAATTGAGATTAATTCCCTGCTTTTGTCTCTCTTAAAAGTAGTGTGTGACTGTGTGACTGAGTGTCCATGTGTTCATCTCATCAGTCATCAACTCATCATGTCTCTAGTCTAGTGTATCAATGTATGGAGTATAATTTTTTTTTTAAAATTCGGACATTTTTCACAAACACAAATTCTTATTTCAGACGGAGGTATCCGTCTTAAGCTTAAGACGGATACCATATTCTCTCACAAAATACCCATTAAGGGTGGGTGGAGAGCACATGGGGGGAGCCCACCTTGTCCCCTCTACCCATTTCCTCTCACAAAATACCCGTTGTAAGATCCGACCCGTCTTAAGCAAGACCTACTGTTTCACAAAATATTAGGCCGGGTTGGTTTGGACTGAAATTGGTTGAATTAAGCTAAGCTGAACATAACTTATTTGAATTGAACGGAATTGTATGAATGTGAACTGAACTGAACTGAACTGAACTGAACTGAACTAAGCTCAATTGAACTTATAAGAAATAAAAAACTAATTTACAATAATAATAATAAAATAATAATACTAATTTTGAAAAGTGACAGACAAGGAAGAGAGAGTTTGGGGAGGGAGTGAGTGAGGGCATGCTGCCGCCTCTTAGGCGTTTCTTGTGGTGCTGTTTGTGGTGGGTTTTAGGGTTGTTGTTTGGCCTTGTTTTCTTTGTGTTGGTTTTTTTAGTGTGTCGTCGTGCCTAGTCTTGTCGTCCCTGTGGGCTCGTGGTGGGTGTCATCGTCGCCTCCTCATGCCGTCCCTCCCATCTGTTGGTTGTCGTCAGGGTGGTTCTAAGGTTTGTGTATTTAGGTTTTGTGTGTAATTCTGCAGCCACCTTGCCCATGTCTTGCCTGGTTGGCGGTGTTTGTTGGGATTGCTGACGTTTGTGTTGTGTCCGACTTCGCCGACCGTCATGGGCTGCCTCTGACCAAGTGGTGGCTTAGGGTTCGTTTTGCTTACCCATGCACGTGGTGTTTCTTGGTAGTTCTTTCTTTCTTTTATGTCACCGTTATTGTTGTTCGTCTTTCATATTCGCATCGTACCTTCTGCATTATTGAAATTGTTCGTTTCAGTTGTCCATTTGTGGGCCTTTGTGGATGTGGGGATGGTGGCGGTAGAGGCCATGCTAGAGCCTTAATGACCACGCACCTTCGTGATCAATATTGCGGTAGGGAGGCTCAGGTAATTACTCGTCAAACTCTTTCCTCTAGTTTGTCTTTTTTTACTGCTGTTGAGGTTACGTTTAAGCGTATAGGTATTTTGTTATGTGGGGTTTGATTTAAGACTCACACATTACATTCTAAGTGTCGTCATGGATTGGAGATTGTCGCGCCCCCGGATTCAGGTGATGGAGTTGCTAGTTTTATACTATATGATTTTCCCAGACCGCCCCTTCCAGTGTCGTCTAATATCGTCGTGGAGTCTGATTTACTGGGTGATTTTTATGTGGCTTTTCTTGATTATTTGCTTTCTAAAGGGGTTCGAACTGTGAAATCCATCCCCCCTTCGGTGTCGTCTTGGGTTTTCTAGGGTCCTTAAGGGGGCTCTTGATCATGTGGTTGCCTCCCCTGGTGGCCTATTTTGTTGAGTTCGCTTGATTGTGTTTCTCCATTGTATTATTAAGACCTTCTCCCTCTTCCCTCTCACAATCAATTAACATTGAGGTGTTTACCTTAATCTTTATATTTTGGGAGATAAGGCAAACTTCACTTGAAGTGTAAGTATTTTGAGTCTTGAAATATTATATATGTGTGAGGGTTACTTGTACAATTTTAGTAGTCCTAAAATTGTTTAAGATTCATTTGTTGCATATTTTAACACGTCACTTATACTTGTATATTTATGTTGTTGTAGATAATGTCTCACACCACAAATTCATTTTCTCTCCATTCCCTCCTTGAGAAGGAAAAGTTGAATGGTTCAAAGTTATTGGAATTGTATTGAAACTTGAGAATTGTTTTCAAGTAGAAGAAAAACGTATATGTCCTTGAGAAGGAATTGGCTAAAAAACTAGATGATAATGCCCATACCACCATTAAGAACGCGTGGAAAGAGCATTCTGATACTAACACTTACGTTTTTTTGTCTGATTCTTGACACCAAGAACTCTGAGCTCTAGAAGAAATATGAGAACGTGAAGTCGGCATATGAGATTTTTAAAAACCTGAAAGGTATGTTTCAGGAACATGCCATAAATTAAAGGTATAATACTGTAAGGCCATCTTTGACCTTAATATGGAATAGATGAACCCGTTATTCCACATGTCAAAAAAATGATAGGTTATTTTGATAACCCTGAAAGACTTGATGCTGAAATAAGCCAACAGTTAGCTATTGATATTGTACTTCAGTCCTTGAATCCAAGTTATAATGGTTTTATTTTAAATAATAATATGCACAACTTGGACAAGTCTCTCAAAGAATTGCTAAAGACAACTAAGCATAGGACTTTGCCTGTGATTAGCTGAGTTATAATAACTCCAAAACTATAAATATCAACTTTCTAGTACTTGTATTTTGGTAAGCTTGTCATTAAATTATACGAAGTACTATATATCCTCACAAGGTAAACATTCGGGCTAGAGTGTAAGACCTATTGCAGAACGAATTCAAGATTTTAATATAGAGGTGATTTTTGAAACAAACGTGAAAACTTACCCGTAAACACGTTTTACCACAAAACTGTTAGGTTCATTAACCCCTTCATTAGACATTTATAATGATGAACTAATTAACTCTTTAATTAGTTATGCAAGATGTAGTGCATGCATTAACATAAAAGAAAGATAAGAAGAAAATATGTTTCCTCACATCGGTTTGGGTCGTGTATGGGCACAAGATAAGACTCCTTCCAACTCTTGTTCTTGAGCTATCAAGATAATGGGATGATACTCAAACCAAGTTCCAAATATAGGAACACTTATCTTGATTGCACCCAAGACTATACCCTTAATACTCAATAATACTATTAACTAGATAATATTATTAGTACCCTTAAAAAGAATCTAATACTTATATTATTACTACAATAGTAATATACTTGAAGTTCTTAGATTTTAAAACAAAAGTGGTCATAAAACCATTTTATGAGAAGTTGTTGTGAGAGAGATTTTATTCATTACCTTAGCAAGTGTATCGCCAAAAATGAGAACTTATTCACTTGTAAAGGGGAAGGGGGGTACCGGTTTTGTGGCCTAGGGAAGAGCCAGGCATGCTTCCACTTTTGGTCTTACCAAAACACTTGGTTAGGTTTAGGTTATATTAGGTATAATCATTGTGTTTTTATTATTAAAACTAACAACCAATTAACACCCTAAACCTACCCACCGTAACCGGCCCCCACTTAAAATGGAGTCCATTTTAACTTTGTAATTTTGTCACTTATAATGTGCGTGGTATGTCATGTACCATTTTACATGTCATTTAGATAGGTTAATGCATAAATATCATTTCACGTCATTTAAAAAAATAAATAGTAATTCATAATTACATATATAAAATGGGTCATATTAAGTCCAGTTAATATAATTCACAACTTTGTAATTATAATCAACTAATTATTCTTATCTCAAATTGTTTCATAAACAATAATCAGTTTTAGTAATATAACATTTAATTACCAAATTGAGTCTTATTTAATCATATTACAATAAGACATAAAATTTTCACTCACAAATGTAATTTGTTCAATTTAAAGATTTAATTAATCTGTATCAATATACAATTAATTAACTTTTCAATTAAGGGAATCAATATCACCAGCGTCATACGGCAGTAACATCAAACTCTAGTTAGTCAATCGTTACTGATAAATGACGGTCAATTGTCTGTATAATGTATCATCCCTCATGGATTCTTTTATGAGATTTAATAAAGAAGTTTAATCATGTGATCGCATTGTTGTTGAGGACACTAACTCCAACAATTTCACACTTGTCCGAAGCAAGTTTGCGTCACCAAATCTCTTGTCCTATTATTTCTCCCACTCGATGCAAGATGTCTTTCATGTCGCAATTGCAAGTGATCATATCAAGAATGGTTTTCTCGATCTGGAGAGTAACTGTCTGACTGGAATTATCTACAATAGATACCTTCCGAGCGTGGCCACGCATTTTCAGTTCATTACTCCTCGAGTGGCCGTGAAATTTAGATAACCGTGACAAGGGGATGGACAATTCCAATCGCACTGTTCCCTTGAATAGCCAAAGCTCATCATGACCCAAATATTGCCTATTTGGCTCCAATTATGGTAGTCGTAGAGCAAAAATCAAAGTCAATCAGAAACTGTGCCACCTTAGGCAAATAGTCGCAAGTCTAAGAATCAACACAACAGAATACTATAGTAGCTCCCGCCACGACCAGGCTCTATAAATATTACAAGAACTCTATAAGTGGTCACTGCACGACAGAGTATCCCATACAGTCTGTTTATGTGATCGACTAGTCATCTCTTATGACTCTTTGACATTTGAACTTGTCATCAATCGACTCACACTCTAGTCACTTGGAGACGCCACCTCATATTAGTAATTAGGGGCCAACACTATGTTAATCCGGTTCACTTTAATAGGGTTCAACATTGTCCCAACAATCTTATTTGGATATAGGAAATTTTTAAAAGAGTTTTGTAATAAAACTCAAACGATAAATGCGATTATCATATATGAAAAATCAATACAATATTATTACTTCATATCTCATAATGTAACACTAATAAGGCATGCGTTTAAGACCCATGAAAACTACATGTTGGTCATGCTTAGCCTGCGATAAAGGCTTGTTTAAGGGATCGACAATATTATCATATGTCTCAACCTTACATATCGCAATTTCCTTCCTTTCAATGTAATCTCTAACGACATAAAATTTTCTAAGTACATATCTAAACTTGTTACTAGACTTGGGGTCTTTAGCTTGAAAGATATCCCCACTGTTTTCACAATATATTGTGATAGGATCCTTGGCAGAAGAGGCTACCCTTAGCCCCTCTATGAACTGCCTTATCCATACAACTTCCTTGGCATCTTCAGATGCTGCAATGTACTCAACCTCCGTTGTAGAATCCGCAAGGACTGACTCTTTAAAGCTTCTCCAGCTGACCACACCTCCATTGATAATGTAAACAAAGCCAGCATGGGGTTTCAAATTATCCCTATCGGTTTGGAAGCTCGAATCGGTGTAACCCTTAACACTCAATTCTGAATCTCCTCCAAACACCAAGAATGAATCCTTAGTCCTTCTCATGTACTTAAGGATATTCTTGACGGTTATCCAGTGACTCTCACCTGGTTTGGCTTGCTATCTACTTGCCATACTCAAAGCATACGATATATCGGAAAGTGTGCATATCATGGCATACATGATCGATCCTACGGCGGAAGCATAAGGAATCGATTTCATGCGTTTAACATCTTCGGGTTCAGTGGGTGACTGTGACTTGCTCTAAGTAATCCCACTACCCATTGGAATGAAACCCCTTTTTGATTTATTCATGTTGAAACGATGATTGATCTTATCAATGTAAGATTCTTGACTTAATGCCAATATCCTTTTTGATCTATCTCTATATGTGACAACCCTCGCGAATGCGGAAATAAAACATACAAGCATGTGATTTAATTAGCGGAAATACGGTGTTTTTAAAACTTTTTACATGTAATAGAAAATACGAGGAGTGTCAAATATTATAAACCAAAGTATGAAATACAACAAAGACACGAAGTCTCTCAAAATGTTATCAATGTCAAAGTGATTAGCAAACTAGCTAAATAACGTCTAGAGGTGTTTCATCCAGGGACAACGCCCGCTAGCTCACACCCGAACCCAAAATAACAAGCAAAATGCCATCCAATCAAGCAACCTGTTCATCCATGAAAAACATGAACGCCACAATCAGTGGGGAGTAACTCCGGGTTCTCCCAGCCATATCACATTAAACGTACATAAATGGAAATACAAAAGTAGAAGCATGCATATATAGATATACATGTGAAATACAATAAGGATAGATAGGCAATTCAATATATAATGATAAGAGCATATGAAGTACAATCCGTAACCATCATGCTATAGATAGACTTGGGGAAGACACTCTTAGGCAACCAAATACGCTCACTAGGGCTTGCATCTCACCGTTAGCGGTATAAGTTTGATAAGATTGAGACTCGACAAACAAACCATGCCAAGTCACCCAATGATCACGAATAATCAATCATGTAATCATCCATCCAAACATACCAATACATTGACGACATCTCTCACGTTAAATGAAACGCACTAGCAACGTGTACATGGCAAGTATGATTAAAAGGCATCCACGGGATAAACATTTCCCTGAACGCATACACGATTCAATTCATTTCGTATATGTAGACTAATTTCCTCCCGGTATATGTAGACTAATTTCCTCCCGGTAGAAGGACGATAACCATTCCATTTAGTTTCATAAGACTCTTATGTTAGAAAATCGAATTTTAAAATTTCTAGGTACTTCCACTGCATAGATAATAATCTTATTATTTCAGGAACATTTTCTTTTGGTCTCGTCACTAGTCTCAAGGTTCACCTAAGAACACTTTCTTTTGGTCTCCTCACTAGTCTTGAGTCTAACCTAAGAACATTTTCTTTTGGTTTCCTCACTAGTTCCTAACTAGTTTTTATGTTGTGGCTTATTTTCTCCCACTCTATCTTTAGAAAAATACAACTATTTTCTTTAAAGATAGCCTTATGAGCCATAAACAATTTTGTACTCATACTCGTGAGGGAGGTAGAAGTATCACAACATGACCCTAAGTGATCTACTAAAGACTTCATTGTAAAGACATCGAATCTTAGCTTCGAGATAGACTAGTTCTATAAGCTAAAGAGGTGGACTCATATTCATGTCATTTACAATCTATATAAGTGGTGTTGCCAGTTGGTTTGGTAGATTCCCTACTTTGAGCTTAATAACTAAATTTTGACTTAACAATTGATCTTTCAAAGTAAGAATCGAATTATTAGCTTTTGAACTTATTACAATGATCCAATCATCATAATACTAATATGATCAATATGAGTCGATACAATTTATGTTATTAGCGCAAGTGATGTATATTGACAAGTTTTTTAGAACAATAAAAGTTTCCACAAACCGAGTGACTTGGGTTGAAAACCAAGTCACTAAATCCAATTACAACCAATGTCAATAAAAGGAATTAGACAAATTTCCATGTCAAACAAGAAAATTATAAATGTTCTAAAAACAATGTCTCAAAATACATCCCAAAATTAAGATAATTCAAAAATGAGACCAAGTTTCCATAGGTCTTCAATCATGGGTGGCTACCTTAGCTTTCTTTGAAGAGCCTTCTTAGGCTTGCTTGTCCTTGCCTTTGTCCTTGTTAGGATGCCCTAATTACAATTAAAAAGGGTAAGAATCACAACTCGTATCTATATACCAAAGTTGAGATCATAACATAAACGATAGGGATAAAAAATTACCAACTGAAACAATCTTTCCAGCTTTGATATCTCCTAGATATTTAGGGTAATTTCTTTTCCAATGCCCTATGCCATTACAATAATGACACTTATCCTTGGTTGAGGCACCTTTCTTAGGCTTGGGTGAGCTATTCTCAATAGCTTTACCCTTGCCTTTGTAGGTGGAGGGCTTCTTTCCCTTGATAGCACTTTTCTTGAACTTTCCTTTACTCTTGTTATTGATGTGGAGTACATCCTTGGTGGTGCTAACATTTAGCCCCATGTCTCTCTCGGCTTGCACAAGCATCTTGTGCAATTCATGGAGAGAGGTTTTCATGTTTTGCATATTGTAGTTTACCCTAAACTGCACATATGCCTTGATTTTCCCCAAGGAATAAAGTACTCGATCAATAACGAGTTGTTCGGGAATGTCGACCCCTTGCATTTTGAGAGTCTCGACATGCTCAATAAATTTGAGTACATGAGGGATAACTTTTTGGCCCTCTTTAAGATTCATGTCGAAAAACGCGGAAGCCGTCTCATATTGAATGATCCTAGGAGCTTGTGAAAACATGGTCACAAACTTGGCATAGATCTCATAGGCCGTGCTCATCTTTATGACACTCCTTTGGAGATCGGCCTCCATCGAGAAGATAAAAAAAATTTTGATCGCGACGGACTCTTTATGGTAAGCCTCATAGGCTCGCCTTGCGGCGGCGGTTGACCTTTCATTAGGTGTTTCGGAAGAGGCTTCGGTAAGGTAACGAAGCTTGTCGTCACCTTCCGCGACCAAGCGGAGTTGCGCATCCCAATCGGCAAAATTAGCGCCATTCTTTTCTAACTTGCATCGATCCATGAAGGATCGAAGCCATGAGACATTCGTGAGAGTTGGAGCATTGGTGGTGGTGGATGAACTTGCCATTGCGATTGTACAAATTTAACTACAAATTTTAGACATAAAGGAAATGTCAACATTTATCATTTTAAATACTTGTAAACATTTGTAAACAAGTTTTAACATTTAAATAAGAACCTCTACCCAACTATTATAAATGATTCCAAGATACATATCAACTTGGGCACGATGAGCCGATTCATCCCTCATTAACATAATTCGGTGGATTAACTCTTTAATCGATTCTAAATTAGAACTCTCGGTCGAAAATATTATTTTAATATTTATCTTAAGCCCGGAACACATGCGGCTACGGTTGTGAATACTTCCGTTGGGCTCAATCCAAATTTTGATGTAATAAACTTTATTACCCCACTTACCCAACGTAACAAGTTTAGCACCCCGGTGAGCCGAGCCTACTTCGTTGCGAAATTGGGATTCATGGGTTTTACTATTTGGTAAGGCTTGATCTCAATTATTTATTATGAGAGGTCATGTCAATTTATTATCTATCTTGTTTAAGTGAACTAAATCAATGAATTAACGATAACTTTAATTGACACGGTCGAATACTCGATAAAATATGCATGTTATGTTATGGCGATTTGGCAATGCATGCAAACATATTAAATAAAATGCAAGCATAAAGATAAAAATCCTAGTATGGCCTTTCCTAGAATAGAAAATCACATAATCTATTAAAAATTCAGAAACCAACTCGTTTGGTCCCTTGAACTTCATAAGCACGCCTCCCAAGGTCACCGTCTCTCTTGGAACGCCTTTCCGAATGGCACCGTCTTTTGGGAAACTCTGGTATTATAGATAATTACAAAAATATATAATAAAATTACAATAATTTCCTATTATACATTTTTAAAATAAAATAATACAATAAAAGTGATACGAGATCACATTAAATTACAACCGAATCAATATTCCCTTACAATTTGGACAATATTGATTAAAACTAAGGCCATACAAGGAAAAATTACATAATTCAAAATTACATAAATAAATTATGACATTCATAAAAGAAAATATGACATTCATAAATAAAAATGCAGCATTATAATATGTATAAAACATGCTCATATTTAAATGCCAAATCGCCCTATTTAACGGTTTATATCGTATATAACCCGGTTTCACGGAAATGCGTGATAATAACACTTTAAAATCCCCAAACAATACTTAAATCATATTTAGGTCCAATTTAATTATGCCAACTGATTTAGGACTCAAAAATTAGTCATCACTCAATTTTTGACAATAATTCAACTTGTTGTTATATAATTGCTCAAAATTAGACTTTAAAATCATATTTTAATCAAATAAATCCAAATTTAATTACAATAATTTCAAAATTTGAATTTTAAACTTTTGTACATTTTGGAACATTTCCATGACACTCATAATGTCAAAAATTAAGGTTACAAATTTCGAATCAGTTTTGAGAAAAACGGTTGCGCTTTATTAGTTTTATCAAATAAAATACATAAATCATGTGAAAATTAATCAAATTAAATTTTCAACTTTAGCTATGAAATTTGGGACATTTATTCAACCAGGAATAATTTTATCATGACATGAAATTTATTTTAGCTATATTTGCGAAATAAGTCACTATTTATGCCATTTTTACATTAAAACTGCATATATCATGCTAGACAAATCACATCAGTCTGAAATTTTCTATTCTGACAGGAAAACATGCATGTGACAACATACTAAAATATCATTGTCAGATTCAAAGCGAAACTATTTTTAACCATTTGACCTTCATTTATTTTATTTTATCATATAAAAATCATAAATCATGAGAAACAAGTCCACTTCACACGAAATGTTACATACAGTAAGTAAAATGGATGTGTGATATTGTGTAAACATTTCAAGGTAAGAAAATATGTCTAACTACTTTTAGCATTTTAAACATCATTTTACTCATTAAAATGTAATAAAAACACTAAAAATCATATTTGAGCAATATAAATTTCCATAAATCATCAAAATGACCTAAAATCATATTAGGACCAGAATATATTGACATGCAAATGACTTTGTGATTTTAGCTTATAAAACACAAATTACTAGTTTTCTTTAAGTTACATTAACTCAAAAAAACTATAAATCGATTATGCATGCAACAACCAAAGCTCTGATACCACTTGTAAGTTTCTGAAACTCGATACTAGACATTTCTAATATCATCATATAAATAGTTTACTCTTAAACTATTTGGACCTTATGCATGCATAACAAAATATAAAGGAAAGAACAATTTTCTTACATTGCTTATATGGAAATGGGCACAATATTTGAACTCCTTTCAAATATTGTTCTTGAGCTATTAATATGAGGATGATCTTCCAAGTTTCAAAGTAGAAACTCTCCAATTAGTAGCACCCAAGACTACCCCTTTAATCACTACTAAAATACTACACTAATATATAGTAGTCACCCTTAAAATAATCTAATAACCTCTTATTACTACACTAGTAATATTATTAGAAAAATATGAACTCTAAGATGAACTTCTTAAGTTGTAGAGAGAAGTTGGAGAAGAATAAGAGAGATAAGTGATTTTTTGCATGAATGAAAAATGAGATGGATTGCACACAATAAGAAGGAAAAAAATCCTCTTGTTCTTGCATGTGGCATCCAGCCACCCCATGGGATTTGGGGTGTCATGTCACTTTCATGTTGTTCTTAACAAGCATAAGGCCGGTTGAGTGTTGGTAATAGTCTAGTGTATGATTGTGTCTAATTCTCAATTAGAATAATACACAAAAACTAATCACCCTTTTGTTTACTACAAAACCGGTGCACCCATATAAAATGGGTGTCCATTTTATTTTTGCATTTTGTCATTTGTCACAAGTGTGACATGTGTCATGTAACATGTAATTTAGCTTATAAATGTGCATTTAGCTAATTTAAATCTAAATGCAATTTCATAACTAATAAATTAGACTTAACATTTTAAGTCACATTTTATAATTACATGTAAATAAAATGGGTCATCTCATATTTGGTTAAAATAATCTACAACAATTTGTAATTATAATCAACCAATTTTGCTTATCTCAAATGTTTCATAAACATAATACAATCTTAGTAATATAACAATTAAATTACTAAAATTAATCTTATTGAATCATATTACATTAAGATATAATTCTCACTTACAATATAAACTTAGTTCAATTTAAGAGATTAATGAATCTGTATCGCTATACAATTAATTAATGTACATGATTAGGGGATTGTCCTTTAGGTGTGAACTCAAGGGATCAACTGATCAACACCGTCATACGACAGTAACGTCAAACTCAATTGAGGCAATGGTTACCGATTTATGTTGACCAGTTGACTATAATATTCATCATCCCTTTGTATTCTTATTATTGAGATTTAATTATGTGATCGCACTATTGTTGAGGACACTTACTCCAACACTCTTAAGCTTGCATACCATGTTAGGGTTCTTTGGATCCACAAAACCCTCGGGTTGTGTCATATACACATCCTCCTAAAAATACCCATTTAGAAAGGTGGTTTTGACATCCATTTGCCATATTTCATAATCATGGAATACGACAATCGCTAACATGATCCGAATCGATCTAAGCATGGCTACGGGGGCAAAAGTTTCATCATAGTATAAACCATGAACTTGTGTGAAACCTTTTGCCACTAACCTTGCTTTGTAAACATCATCATGTACTCATGTCATTCTATGCCATTCTTTATCTTAAAGGTCCATACACTGAAGAAGTCTAATATCTTTAGGTAAATTAACCAATTCCAATACTTGGATCTCATGCATAGAGTTTATTTCGGATTGCATGGCCTCTTGCCATAGAGTAGAGTTGAGACTAGAAATGGCCGCTTTGAAGGTTGCAGGTTCGTTACTTTCCAAAAGTAACACGTCATAACCACTACCCATTTCAACGATACCTACGTATCTATCAGGTTGGCGACTAACTCTACCTGACCTCCTCGGTTAAGAATGAACATCAAATGAATTGGGCGACGAAGGAACATTTTGTTGCGTTTGTTCTCCAGTTTCTAGTCCTTGAATTTCGTCGAGTTCAAATGTTCTCCCACTCTGTCTCCTAGAAATGAAATCTAATTCTAGGAAGACAGCCTCATAAGCCAAAAACACTTTGTCCTTATGACGGTTGTAGAAGTAATATCCACGAGATGCCTTCAAATCACCAACAAAGACACATTTGTGAAACATGTGTGCTAGCTTATTGACAGACTTGTTCTTGACATAAGCTTCGCATCCCCAATTTTCATGTATGACAAGTTAAGAACCTTTCCCTTCCATATCTCATATGGTGTATTTTTGGCGGCTTTAGTTGGGCTTTGGTTTCGTGATCGAATAGCCGTTTGGATTGCAAATCCCCAAAATGATTTTGGTAAATCTGTTTCACTCATCATTGATCAAACCATATCAAAGTTCGACTCCTTTTGACAACATCAATAATTTGAGGTGTGCCGGGTGGAGTAAGTTGTGACACAATGCCACAATCTTTCAAGTGAGAATCAAATTCATTGCTTGGATATTCACCACCATGATCGGATCGTAATGTTTTAATCTTTTTGTTCAATTGGTTCTCTACTTCGTTTTGAAATTCTTTGAAATTTTCAAAAGCTTCACTTTTATACTTCATTAAGTAGACATACCCATATCTACTTAAGTCGTCGGTAAAAGTGTTAAAGTAGTCATAATTTCCTCTAGCGGTGATACTCATTGGACCACACATATCGGTATGTATTAGACCCAATAAGTCACTTGCTCGTGTCCCTTTTCCACTAAAGAGAGCATGAGTCATTTTTCCAAGGAGACAAGATTCGCATATTCCATATGATTCAAAATCAAATGGTTTGATTATTCCAGTCGATACTAGTCTTTTGATACAATTCTCATTTATGTGACCTAATCGACAATGCCAAATATAAGATTCATTTGGATCACTTGTTTTGAGCCGTTTAGATTCGATGTTGTAGATATCATTGGTTGAGTTCGCAGTATCAGGAACACAAATACCATTAATAGACATGGCTTGGCCAACGGTCAAGTCATTCTTAAATAAAATACAACGATTGTTCTTAATGGTAAAAGAAAATCCTTCCACGTATAACATCGAAACAGAAATAATGTTCTTAGATAAAGAGGGTATATAATAACAATTATGGAGGAACAACTCAAAACCATTAGCTAAAGCAAGTACATAGGTTCCTTTTGATGTAGCAGCTACCTTAACTCCATTTCCCAACCAAATCTACACCTTCCGCCAATCACCCAGTGATGATTGGGCCGCATGTTTGGAATGTAAAACGATTTATGACAATTCGTACGTTTATCGTCAAGTGATAGCTCAAACAGTTGTGTCTACCCCTTGGTCGTCATTTACGTGTCGATACGGTCATTATGACAGTCATTAGAGTCATTTTGGAGTCCTAGTCAAAAACCGCTTCATTTTCTATAAACCGTCTTTTAAAACCGTGTCTGAACGCTCGAGAATATTCCGAATATTTTAATGTTTAAAACTTATCCTTTCTCGGTAAAATATATTCCTATTTTATTTAGAAAAGAATTCGAAATCTACCGCGATTCCCATAAATGTACGCGAAAATCTGTCTTTCAAAGTAGGAAACTGCTCGAGAAATGACGCAGCAGGAGCTGCGCCTCTTCCAAGAGTCGCACTGCCTGCTGCGCCTCTTCCCCAGCTCTGTTTTCATATTTCCGGAATATTTTCTAGATTTCTTTCTGTGTTCGAGTTATTCCAAAACTCTTCGGATTTATCCCTATATAAGGAGAGGTTCGTGCACACTTTTAAGGCACGCGAGTGTTCCACCCTTTCTTTCTCTCTCTTTGCATTCTAGACCTTGCTCTAAGCATTTTGACAACTACGTGCTTGATCAATCGACCACGTAAGCTCAGATCCTTCTGGGTTCCCGTCACGTTATTGTATAGACCTACCAATTTGACCAACTCAACAATAATCAGTTTTACTTGATCAATCGATCCTGTTACGAGGGCACTTTCCTTGCATTCGAGTCGAGCTGTCGCTAAATCGTTAACTTTAGTTCATAACTTGTTTCGTCAACATGTAAGTCTGATGGTTTTTAATCCCGTTTTGTATTGTATTTTATTTTATCTAATGTAAGATTCATGTCGGATTTATATCAAAAATATTTTCAAATATTTTCTTCATATTTCGTTTATTATTCTTATTACATATTATTTAGTTCTTGACTTAAATCCCTAATAATCTATATTAGTGGATTTTTGTCATCTATCAAATTGCGTCTTTAGAGGTTAGATTTGTTCTTATCAAATCTCTAGATTCGTCTTTGATATAATTAGTGTAATTAATATGACTTAAATCACATAAATTTGACTTATAGATCATTAATAAACCATAAATCACCAACGAACATTAACTGTTTGCGATTTTGGTTTCACAGCCAGAGCTCATCTCAAGAACAGACGCAAGGTCTGATGCGCCTTTTCCAGAGGACGCATGATTTGCTGCGCCTGTTTCGGGCTGGTTTATGTCTCTAATCCTCGTGGTTCAATTTGACGTAGTTTAATTATGTAATAAATCGACTATTGTTCGTATTATCACTGCTAATCTGATTCTTTTCAGTTTTATTAATTCTTTTATTCTTTTCTTTTTCTTCAAATCTTTCAAACATATTTTCGACATATTTCATGAATTCCATTGTAATATTTGCTCTTTTGTAATTTATTTCGATCTCTTGTAATCATTGTATGATTTGTGTACCTTTCACATGTAATCAATCTTAAATCCTACATCGACATAATTAATTGTTAAACTACATGTCAACCGACATAGTCTAAGTTCACATGCTAGGGTTAAAACATGGTGTTGCATTGCATGCATATAAGCGACAACACATCGATAACAGAAGAGTTTCCCTAATCATTAGTAGAGGCCGCTATCGAGGCGGGTGGGATTAGGTGTTCGATCAAAAGAACTTCCTAATACATACCCTCACCCCTTACTTCTGATCTGTGTGAACATCCGTGTTCATTGGCATCTACGAGAGTCATTCTAGACATAGAATGCTAAGGGTAACGAGTTCTTATTGTTCATGTCATCACTTTTTGTCTTGACATGACATAAAGCATTCGAACGGTTCCAACTTCCCACAAAAGTTGGTGGCGACTCCACAAATGCGTGTTTTCACGCTTGTCCCTCGTTTCTCTATCCGTGGTGCACCACAGCCTGGAAAAGATCGCGAAACCCGTGTATCACAGTTTGGCGACTCCGCTGGGGATAATAAACTTACGTGTACCAAGAGTGAAACTTGAACGAGGTGAGGGAATAGTATGTATGAGACAGTTGTCGGTTCTCATTACTCGACCGTCCTAGGTCGTTTTATTCGGCCTTCCTAGGCCCAACCCAACTCTTTCGACCAATTGTCCTGTCTGGACGGTCCAAATTCTTATCTGGGCCTAAGGATGGATAGCGATTGACGTCAACCATACCGCGGTGTGTACTCATGTTAGCACCAAGGGCTTTCACTACTCGGGCGAATGGACTAGGAACCGGCCTTACTCTTGTTTGGCGCGGACCTCTCCACAGACCTTGGGTTTGATTGCTTGGTATGTCAACCCACCCTTTAAGCCAAAACAATTTTAAATGCACCCAACATGCCGTATTCTGTCTGTTTAAATGTGTATACCCTTACGTGATACCATATTTGTAAATAAACCATGATAAAATTTTCAAAATCAAAATCCTTTTTAAAACTGTAAAGCATTTTCAAAGGTGGCCTAAAGTAGCGCAAAATGAGTCGAAACTCTGTCCGAGTGTCTAGTCAAAATCATTTGTTCTCCACTTCGAGTCAACACTCCTACAACCACACTACGGTTGTCTAGGGCAAACATTTCCAAACCAGTCATTTTCAAAACTCACTTAGACATAGCGGCACACTCCCACTTCACAAATCGAGTCCTTTCGAGTAGGTGTGCCAAATTGGTCGATCGCGTTTTGATTTGTCGTCAGTCTCTTACCCAGTTTATAAGATGCCTGGAACCACTCAAGAAAATGTTCATCAACCCGAGCCAAATGGTAATGATCAAATCCTAGCTGCGCTCCTTCGTCTCTAAACGAGTCAAGACCAAGCCTATGCTCGCCTCAATGCCATTGAGGGTCGAATCGTTGCTATAGAAACTAGGCTGCCTCCCGCAAACATTCCTGACCCTAGTGTGCACGATAAAGTCCCTCTCATCGTGGGAGAACCTGAAGTCGATATCCTCCCAATTCTTACTGGAACGGAAAAGCGACTCCAATACTTGGAGGAACTACTAATGTATCTCAAGGGACATGACATCTATAGGAAGAACAGTCGCAAATATGAAGCGGTAAATGCCCAACTGCGAACCAATTTCAACATGACTGACATTCCTACATTCAAAGGGCATAAGAACCCTTTGAACCACATCTGTGCTTTCAAGGATTATATGTCTATCAAAGGCATCAAACCAGAGATGTTCCTAAGGATCTTTCCTACATCTCTCGACACCATTCCCAAGAAATGGTTCTATTCCTTAGATCACAAGAAGATTGCAACTTGGGATGCCGCTGCAATTGAATTCACCGAGAAATACGCAGACAATGCTGAAATTCAAGTTAACATGCGTACTCTAGAGGTCCTAACTCAGAACGAGAAGGAAAGTTTCACCAACTTCCTAAGTAGGTGGAGGAAAACTAGTACCCAATTAGTCGAACGTCCAGATGAGGCCACTCTTGTGGAAACGTTTGTGGACAATGTAAGACCCATCTATGCAATCACCTAAGATACCAGAATTTAGTCTTTCAAAGACATAACTCTGCTAGGGACCAGAATTGAAGACGACATCCGAAAGGGACCCTTGTCTAAAATGTTAGGTCACGGGTATCAAGGCTCAATGAGTCGTTCTTACGGTTCCACTAATAAAACTGATGAGGTCAACCTCGTTGAAACACCAAAAAAGAACAACCCTCAAAGAAAGTTCACAAATATCGGCGACACATACTCCAGTGCCTTATAAAGATTGACTCAACAAGGCAAGCTCCAACCCATAAGACCTACATCTGATCCGGAAAAAAAGAGTAAGTTCTGGGACGATAATGCTTACTGTGAGTATCATAGAGGCAAAGGGCACGACACAGAGAAATGTTTCAAATGAAAGCATGTCCTTCAAGATATGATTAAGGATGGTCGTCTACCCATACCCCCAGAAGGCAAACCTCACAACACCAGGAATCCTCTTGGAATTCTAGTGAGCACGGATGAAGAATCCACCTTGGATTGCTCGCATCTCATCTCCCCATTGGAAGATGAAATTAACATGCTCGAAAACGTGGAAAGGTAATCCACCATTTCTCCTACCATCGATGACTTTATCGCATGGGCTATAAATGTGAGTAGACGGATCTCAGAGCTCGAAACCATCGTAACATCCCTACGCATTCCGGGTACCACAGCCAAAGAAAGCGCACCACGAGCTCAAGTCATATCCCAACAATCTACAATGCAAGAAGTGATCACGACATGTGACAACTTGGTTGAACGAGTCATCACTTTAGAAGCTGAAATCAGCAGTTTAAAAGACTTCTGTACCGTCAACGGAATATGGGCCGATGACGATGAGGATGAATACCTCACAAAGCATCCTCAAAGTAGGGAAGATCAAGATGTAATCTATCTCAGTCGATCAGGATGCCCCTATCAAAACGTCACTCAGAACGGTCCTACTACTAATGGTCCAGTTACTAATACCACTGTCTTCACTCCAAATGATGGCGAGGGTACATCTACTGACCATCTGTTAAAGCAACTACAAAAGACAAATGTTGATCTTTCAATCTGGCAATTAGTTGCAAGTTCATTTCCAAATCACCAAGCTCTCCTCCAAGCATTGGCAAAGCTAAATGTAGCACACGACTCTATACCCGATGATGTAGTCAACTTAGTCTACCAAGATTCAGTCAAGCTCAGCAACCCAGCTAATTTCTCAGATGAAGACTTACCTCCTTTCGGGCCTAGTCACAACATCGCTCTGTACATTACAATCACGTGCCTAAAGAAGAACATACCCATGACTTTGGTATATGATGGATCCGCAGTCAATGCCATACCACTAACGACAACTCGTAAACTGGGCATGAAAGAAACGGATTAGACTCCTATTAATCAAGGTGTTCGAGCATACGACGGGATACGACGAAAGGTAGTAGGGCTAGTCAACCTCACCATAGCCACTAGGCCATTCGAGCGAAGGGTTAATTTCCAAATTTTAGACATTGAAGCATTCTTCAAAATACTTCTAGGAAGGCCATGGATTCATGCTTCTAAAGCAGTAACATCTACCCTACACCAGAAGATCAAAATTCCTCTAGACGGCAAGGTAGTGACGATCACTTCGTCACCTATCAAGATTGTGATAGAGAAAATGTTCTGTAATCAAGTAGCTACGGATCCAATATATGCGCTTGGCGGATTTCAGAGTGTGAGTCTTGTAGAGAGTGAGTTGGCACCTCTATATTTTGACCCATACTCTAACCTAGTAGTCAACCACATAATTAAATCCCAGGGATACTTCCCAGGGATGTCATTAAACCCAACCAGGAAAAGTACCTTTGCATCATACAAAGAAGGGAACTCTAGAAAGATACCATTGGGATGAGGGTACAAACCCACGAAGGAAGAAACCTTAAAAATGCTTAATCGTAAGAGTAAGGGAATCCAGATGAAACCTTATCTCTCTACTCTAAACGGATATTTCGTTAGGGAAGGAAGTCAAGAATACTTTCACGGGTTTCCAGAGCCTTGGCACTATAAAGGAATAAAATTAGCGAGAATCGAGGTCTTCCACGATTCCTACTTTATTCCCTTTGAAATGGTTCTTACCGTCAAAACTCGTCAGACACCTTGTTTAGATGAACAAGCTGTTAGCCTTCTGTTTGGAGAAGATCGATTCGTCAGAGCTTTACAGGATTAGATCATTACCATGATACTTCAAGACGATTATTTCAACCCTACAGCGTTGATCAACGACGCTGGCTCAAGCCAACCAAAGGATGGAGAAAGTCGGTCAAATGGACCAACAACCAAGGGAAACTCTTCAAAGTCTCTACTCGAGAAGGAGAGATGTTCAAAGCAGAACCAGAAGACAAAGAATTCGAGTCAGAGTCGGAGTCAGAGTCGGAGTCGGAGTCAGAGTCGGAGTCTGAGTCCGAGTCAGAGTCTAGCGAAGTTCTTAGAGAGTCTCCTCCTGCTGCCATCCTCATCCTTTTATTTCTCCTAGCTTAGCATCTAACAGTAACAACAGTTTGGGAAATGTCCCAGTAGCTATTCCTTTACCGCCTCTGACTAATAAACATATGGTCTCTTTGTTTCAGTTCTTTTCAAAATTTAATATGAATAAATTTGATTCTGCTTATTCCTTGTATTTTTCTGAATGTAATTCTGTTTATAATGACAATGAGGATAATCCTACGTCCACTATTCTCGATTAATAATTCTTAATACCTTTCTACGGATTACAAAAATTATCAACCCACTCGTATAATCAACACTATGATTATAACTCAAGGTGAGTATCACTAAATACTCTATACTATCTTACGTTAATAAGAAAGTACAATATAACTCACACAGATTCTCGTTAAAGAATTGTAAGATTATAATGATGTACTATTATCCAATAACGTATTTCACGCAAGCGATTGATAAAAATTGATGCACGACTCTTTTGAAAAACAAACACTAAAAATAATAAATATTTTGCTCAAAAATTTGCTTTAAAACGATTTTGGAAAAATCTCTCAAGTATGTATGGGTGTCGTGTTGTACGTGTATTTCATGTATCTCAACAATGAGATGTGAAGAAGTATTTATAATAAAAGCATAGGAGATCTAAAACCCTAGCTTAACATTTAAGAAATATATTTATCTTTAATATCTTAAAATAATATATACTTTATCTTTTAGAAATATCTTTATCTCAAAATATTATTTGGTTTATCTTATAGAAATTAATTTATCTTTAATATCTCAAAATATTGTTGTAAATATATAGTAGAATCCTAGATTAAGGTGAACAAGGGAAACAGGCCTATGGAGGCCGGATTCTTCCATCTACACGAAACCCTAGGAGGCACAAACCTAGGTTTACACGAAACCCTAGGTGGCTCAAACCCTAGGTGGGCTAATTAGGTTAACAACAAATTGAGATAGAATATATTAGAAACCCTAGGTAGCATGACAGCCCATAAGTTGTATTACTAACCAATAGAATCTCATAAATATATTCTCTATTAAAACTTTTGATAAATATAAAAATACTCTTTCACTTTTGAAAACATTTAAAACATTTTCTTTCCAAAATCATGCATCAACATTTATCATCCAAAGTTATAGGCTAAAGCTATAACTTTGAACTTAAAATCACTCGAATGGAATAGTTACCGAATGACGACCTATACTATCTAATCTTCACAAAGATCTTCAGTATACGGATCATCTCTTCATCTTGATCACAAAGACCCTCCATCTTGAGTCTTGTGTTATTTGAGGTAGATCTTGCTTGAAGCGTTTTTCTTTAAAGTTATGACTGGGTAGCTATAACTTCCATGTAGACTTCCAAAGTTATTCCTGAAGTTCTTATAACTTTGATCTTCCTTCTCGTAATTTTTGTTAGTTATAATAAGACTAAAGCACACAATTACACGCATATGATATATCAATTAAAGCACATTATCAGGTAAGCACATGTCATTATCAAAACTATAAAATGGGTCCAACAAATTCCCCCTTTTTGATGATGACAAGTCTCTTATGATATCTCTTAACATTATGACTAAGTATGGTTCCCCCTCAACAAAACACTCCCAAAGTTATAGCAACTTTGATCGCAAGAACATAACAACTTAGCCAAAGTTATAACTTGAAAGACTTTAAGAGATAACGACTCTTGACAAGGAGCAAGCTTAAGCAAAGACTCAAATCATATCATTTCTTCCCCCTCTTGGCATCATTGAAAAGACAAGAACAAGGATATAAAATGACTAGAATAACATACTCCAAGGCAAGAAATAGATATGCAAAATACGCAATATTAAACGATTCATATCAAGCAAAATCAAATACTAAATGTCAATAAAAACTACAAACCACAATAAAATGTTAGGTGCCAATTGGGCCGAATAGGATAAGAGTATAAAGCCAAAATGGGCCGAATGGTTAAGTAGTTTAAGAAACAAACAAGGTAAGATAAGAAGATCAAGGCAAGTTGGGTTGGCGAATGATGTTGGGATCAATGTAGTCGGGTCGGGTACGGTACTCAAGAGTAGAAAGACGATCAAAGCACGTCGACACATAATTAGCTTGGGCGGTGAGGCATACAACGAAGTTCCGAACCTTCAAAGAAAGAGCCTCAGTCGCATCATGAATAGTGTGCATACCCTCACGCATTTCCGAACCACTCTTCACCAATGCACCTCCTTGGCTAACCAAGAATTGCATCCGATCCCTTTGCCTAAACATCTCTTGTCGAATATCCACAACATTCCTCTCTAATTTGGCTAGGCAACCATCAACTCCCGTCATCCAAGACAGCAACTCACCACTCACACCCGACCCACCACGGTCACGGGTAGAGCTAGTGTTCCCCATAGCCACGGTGTTGACAACCTTGTCAACAACCGCATCAATTTTCTTATCTTGCACATCAAGGCGCTCCATTACTTTACCCATAAACACATCCAACTTAGAGTCGAGCCCCGAAAAATCAGCCACTACCGGCTTCAAACCGACCGAACCACCCTTGTTCATAAACATCAATTCCGGACCACAAGCCTCCAATTTCATAAATTTAAAAAATGTATCACACATATCATCCTTTAAGGTAACACCATAACTACCCGAATCAACAACCCCTTTCGACTCAAGTAGCCGAGACACCCACATCCCATATGGTAAATCAAGGGTCGAATAAATTTTGTTCTCGGTTACCGAAAAAGCAGTTTGAGAAATTCTAGAAAATACAAGGAAAGCAAGATTGACCCGGTTTCCTTCCAACCAATTTTTCACAACCATCATCTCATAGCAAGCAATTTTATCCCGTCCTCCCCGACGCGGAACAACCGTATTCCATAGAAAATTCAACATAAAATTCAATTTGGGAGACACATTCCCCGCCAACACACAACTAGATAAAGTAGCTCCATCATCAAAATACCGCTTTACCTCGAACTTAGCCGGGTCCGACAGTTCGTCCCATGACGTACTCGGGTCAATTTTGATTCCATCATCAGGAACCAAAAACAGAGTACAAAAATCAGCCATGGAGACCGAAACTGGTCGGCCATTAACAACGGCATTCAACACTCCAGAAGTTAAAGAAACAGAAGCGTAAAACTGGATTACCTCAATAGGATAAACTGGACCCGAAAACCGTGACACACTTTCCCACTCTTGAAAATTCAGAAAGTCGTTAAAAAATCCTAAAGCCTCATATTTTTCACACCATGCTTTCGGAAAGGTACGACCTCCATGAATACCGTACTTAGCAACCTGGTTAACTAATTTTCGTTCATCTTTTGTTAAACGAAGCTTATCAAGCCTGGATACCGTTTCTGGAGGCAAAAAGTCACGAAACAGGGTCCGTGTAGTCTCCTTGGGAACCGTGTCAACGGATTCGGTATATGCTTCTTCTTGAACTCTAGTCTTCCCCTTATTTAATCTTCGTCGCTTAGTACCCTCAAGAACCGAACCCGACTCGTTTGGGGTCAAATTAGGTGTTTGTTTTGGGTTAGGAGAAAGATTAGTGGGAATGCTAGGTTTTGGAATTTTGGAGTTTGGGGTTTTGGTAATTTTTGATCTTGTGGAAGCCATTGTTGAAGCTTGAAGTTGTTGGGTTTATTTTTTTTTTATTGTTGTTGTTGTGTGCCGTGAGGAAGGAGAGAAAGAGAGAAAATTGGTGAAGGTTTTGATGGTGATGTATATTGATAGTGATAGGAATAGGTAATAAATGAAAAGTGGTATTGGGATTTGTACTTTTGTACTTGCGCACATTGGGTGCCGGCTCTTTAGTCCTTTTTTTTGAATTTTGAATTTTGGTAGGAAAAGGAATCTAAGGTAATTAATTTTGGCGATATGGTAAGGATATGACTAGGTAAATAAAATGATATGTTAAGGTAGTTGGGTGAGAATTTTCGGCCAAATAGGGTACTTGGGTAGAATTTTGGTTCAATTAGGAAAGTGAATAAGATGGGTTTTTGGCAAATATGTGGTTCATAATTCAATTTCCATAAAACACTTAATATGCAAGGTACTCACGTAAAATATATAATATTAAACACAAATATACTAGCAATGAAATATGCTGACACAGTCATACAATCTCGTCTAATTCTAACCAGTCACGCAGGCTCACAAAATAATTATGATGAATTTAATTGCTACCAATTAAACCAATTTCCAACCGCAAAATATCAAAACGTCTTCTCGCTAACGCCTTTGTTAAAATGTCAGCCCATTGATTTTCAGTACTACAAAATTCGAGTTTAATGTTGCCCTTTTCTACATGGTCACGTAAAAAATGATGTCTAATGTCTATATGCTTAGTACGAGAATGCTGAGCTGGATTCTTAGAAATAATAGTAGTACTCGTATTATCACAAAATACAGGCATACAACCAACATTAACACCATAATCACACAGTTGTTGCTTTAACCAAAGTAGTTGAGAACATACCAGTCCTGCAGCGATATATTCGGCTTCTGCATTAGATAACGCAACCGAATTTTCCTTCTTTGAGCCCCAAGTAATTATGTATGGTCCAACAAACGTAGCAAATCCAGAGGTACTTTTTCTATCTAAAGAACATCCTGCATAATCTGCATCTGAATATCCTACTAGATCGAAATTACACTCAAGTGGATACCACAAATATAAATTAGATGTACCAATTAATTATCTCAAGATACGTTTAACTGCAATCATATGTGACTCTTTAGGACATGATTGAAATCTAGCACAGACACATACGCTGAACATAATGTCAGGTCTACTTGCAGTTAAATATAATTAAGAACCAATCATACCTCGATATGTAGTTTCATCGACACACTTACCATTTTCGTCTAAGGTCAACTTTTTATCAGTTACCATAGGTGTGTCCATTGGATGAGCGTTCTCCATACCAAATTTTCTGATTAGCTCCTTGACATATTTTTGTTGGTGAATCTTAATTCCTTCTTTGGTTTGTTGAATTTGAAATCCTAGGAAGAATTTTAATTCTCCCATCATGCTCATTTCAAATTGTGAGGTCATTAGATCTGAAAAATACTTGCACAATTTATTGTTAGTAGAGCCAAAAATAATATCGTCTACATAAATTTGAGCAACAAGTAAATCAGAACCCTCGGATTTTAGAAATAGGGTTTTGTCGACAGACCCTCTTTTAAAGTTGTTTTGCAATAAAAATTTTGACAGTCTGTCGTACCAAGCCCTAGGCGCTTGTTTCAAACCATATAAAGCTTTATCGAGTTTAAAAACATGGTTTTAAAATTTGCTATTCAAACATCCGGGAGGTTGTTCAACAAAAACCTCTTCTTCCAAATAACCGTTAAGAAATGCAGTCTTAACGTCCATTTGGAACAGTTTCATTCCTTTATGAGATGCGAAGGCGATAAGCAAGAGAATAGATTCAAGTCTTGCTACTGGTGCGAATGTCTCGTCATAATCAATCCCTTCTTGTTGATTATAACCTTGAACGACCAAACGAGCCTTGTTACGAACTATAACTCCTGAGTCATCCAATTTATTTCTGAATACCCATCGAGTACCAATCACAGTTCGATTAGAAGGTCGTGGCACAAGGTGCCAGACTTTATTAAGTTCAAACTGTTGAAGCTCCTCTTGCATTGCTACAATCCAATCGGATTCTGCAAGTGCTTCTTTGATGTTGGTAGGCTCTATGGTAGACAGGAAAGAATAGAATGAGCAAAAGTTATTTAATGTTCGCCTAGTTTGAACTCCTTTATTCAAACTTCCTAGGATACTATCCATAGGGTGAGAACTCTTATATTTCCATTTGTTAGAGTTCCTAGGCTCATCATCATCTGATGGACTTTCACTTTCCTCAAATGATTCAGAGTCAAGATTGGTTCCCCTTGAGTTGGACTCTGGGGTTATAGCTAAAGTTGGTATAACTTCAATTACAAAATCTTGATTTGGGTTCAAAGTTATAGCATCATCAGCTATAACTTCGGTTTCTTTTTCCTTATTTTGAGAAGAGACATTTGTATCATCAACAATTGTCTCAGTTCTCTTTTCAAGGTCATTTGCGGATTTATCAAGTTCATCATTGATTCCTTCAATAGCTTCTTCATTAGTTTCTGGTAAATCTTCCCTTGAGAGGCGAAAGTCGGGATCATTCATGTCTTCTCCTTCATTCTGTTCAACTTGCTCAGGCACATTATCTTCATCAAATACAACATGAACACTTTCTTCTACGCACAAAGTTCTTTTGTTAAAGACTTTAAAAGCTTTACTATGATTAGAATAACCAACAAACACAACTTCGTCACTTCGTGGATCAAATTTGCTCAAATTACTTTTTCCATTATTATGGACAAAACATTTACTCCCGAAGCAACGAAGGTGAGCTATATTGGGTTTTCTCCCTCTTAAAAGTTCATAGGGAGTCTTTTTGAGAATAGGTCTAATCATAGCTCTATTGTCCACATATCATGCAATACTAATGGCTTCGGCCCAAAAGTTCTTAGGAAGGCCACTACACAAAAGCATAGTGCGAGCCATGTCCTCTAACGTTCTATTCATACATTCCACGACACCATTTTGTTGTGGGGTTCGTGGTGCAGAAAACATATGTCCTACACCATTCTCCCTACAATATTCTAAAAAAGCATGATTATCAAATTCGGTGCCATGATCCGTACGAATGAAAACTAACTTTTTTATCATACTTGTTTTGGGCAAGCTTCATTAGTACTACAAACTCATCGAAAGTTTCATCTTTAGTAAATAGAAAGATAGGCCATACATACCTTGAGTAGTCGTCGACTAGGACGAATACGTACCTTGATCCACCGCGGCTTCTGACTTTCATAGGTCCACACAAATCCATGTGTACCAACTCAAGTGGACGTTCTGTACTTACTACTTGTTTTGGTTTGAATGAAGATCTAACTTGTTTACAACGGGCAGATGAGTCACACATCTTCTCTTGTTCGAATTTGATTGAGGGTAAACCCTCAACTAAATCCCACAATTTGAGTTTCTTTAAAATCGTTGGACTGATGTGTGCAAACCTCTTGTGCCACAAGCATGAATCATCCACAGTAACTTTCATGCACGTAAAGGAACTTGTAGTAACTTTATTTAAACTAATCATATACACGTTCTTTTTACGTAAGCCTTCTAAAATAACATTACTAGTACCTTCAATTATGATGCGACATACATTTGAATGAAAAACTACTTTATTTCCTTTGTCACATAATTGAGAGATACTTAGTAAGTTATGCTTAAGACCATCTACCAGATAGACATTATTAATAGCATGTGAAGAAGATATACCAATATTACCTACACCGATTATTTTGCCCTTCTTGTTGTATCCAAAGGTGACCTTGCCACCATTGAAGGGCTCTAGTGAAAGAAAGAAATTCTTGTTTCCGGTCATGTGTCTCGAACACCCACTGTCGAGATACCATAAATTGTTTTCTTTCACTATTATCTGCAAGAGAATCAAATACAACTTTTAGGTGCCCACGCTAAGTTGGGTACTTTGTGGTTAGTGACTCTGTATATTTGATCCTTCCTAACCCATACCTGTCTAACAATTCTTTTCTTCTTAACGTAGGGTTGTCTAGGTTTATTATAGTGTTTGCTATTATTATGACGCACATTAGGTTTAAATGACTGCTTCTGATTCACATATGGTTTTGATTTTGAAGGTACAGATGTGTAATCGAAAGCTATGTCATAAAACCATATGAACTCATTATTTCTACACTCATCACGTTGAGGTTCAGGTTCAGACTCATTAATACTAGACACGTCATGTTCTTTAACGAAATCAGTTTGATTTTTGTTGTCGTTGACATATTTAACACAATTTTCTTTAACATGACCGTTGTGACCACCATAATTGCAAATCATATATTCTGAAAGATTTACGTACTTCCTTCTTCTGAAATCACGGTTATAAGGAATGGATTTGCACTTATCATGGTCTCTACGACTATAACATTCATGACCTAGACCCATATTCATGTTATCGTTAGACTGTTCGGTAAGGAAGTCCCAGACCTTCTGACTTCCTTCCCATTTATCATGAACTTTTCGTGCATGTAGGAGCAATTCCTTCAAAGACTGAATTTCTTTTTCACATGACGAATGGTCTACATTCGAGTCTTTGGAGGGATTGTTCTTTTTAAAATTTTCACGAAAATCGTTGAAACGTTTGTTCAAGAAAAATTTCTCCTCATTATGTTGATCTTTGGCTTGGGAGAATTCAGCCTTTATATCTTTCAATTGCTGAGAAAGAAAAGAGTTTTCTTTCTTGTGATCAATGATAACAACTTCCTTTGCCTTAGCTTCAGATTGTAAAGCTCATTGACTTTCTTCAATTCTAAAGTTATAGCTTCATTAGATATAACTTTGGCTTGAAGATGCTTAATGTTGAGCTTTAACTATGAGATTATAGCTTCATTAGCTATAACTTTAGACTCGAGAGCTTCTTTCTCAACATTTGTCATATCTGAAGTTGTAGCTGAAGTTGCCATAACTTTACACTTGAGCTTTTTAGCTTTGGCCTTTAGAAGTTGGTTTTCCTCAGCAATGTCAAGAATTTGTTCCTTAAGATCTTTTAATTCAAGACTCTGTTCATGACAATGATCTAAGGTTTCTTCAAAATACTTAATTAAATACTTCTTAGACAATTTCTTAACTTGCTTTTTAAGTTCAAGATGACTAACCTTTTCACCATCTTCTGAATCTGGTTCTGAATCTGAGTTGCCGATAAGACACATCTCGGATTCGCTTTTATTGTCGCTGTCAGAAATTAGGTCAAGAGTGACGTTGCTCAGACACAGGTTGGCGACTTCTTCTTACTCTGACTCGTCGTCTTCTGTGTCGAGATCTCCCCAGCAATAAGCCATCATGACTTGCTTGAATTCCTTCTTGGTTTTGTCTCGTTGATTTTTGTCTTTGATTTTCTTCCATGTAGGGCAATCCTTGATCATATGATCATTATCCCCACATTTGAAGCAACCACGACTTGAGAGAGACCCTTTTGACTCAATTGCCTTCTTATAAGATTTGTTAGTGTTATTGTTAAACGTTTTCCCTTGTGGTTTGTTAAAGAATTTTTTCTTAAAACGTCTAGCAAATAACACTGTGTCATCTTCAAGGCCCGAATCTTGTTTTTCACTAGACTCGGCTTGTAAAGCCACTTTCTTACTATTACTATCATATGCCTTATCCTCATTAAGAGTAATCTCGTGAGCCATTAGGGTTCCAAGTAGCTCTTGATAAGATAGGCTAGATAGATCTTTACATTCCTCAATTACCGTCACCTTAGGTCTCCATCGTCTAGATAGACTTTTAAGAATCTTCATGGAAATTTCCTCGGAGTCAAAAGTTTTTCCAAGATTTTTCAATTCATTAATGATACTAGAGAAGCGAGTGGACATGCTGTCAAGCGATTCATTTTGCTCCATAGAGAACAGTTCGTATTTTTGCATCAACAATGCGATACGTTGCTTTTTGACAACAGTTGTCCCCTCATAGGCTAACTCTAGACCATCCCATATTTCCTTGGCAGTAGAGCTAGATGAGAAACGGTCAAACTCAGTAGAAATCATGCCGTTTTACAACAGGCTGACAGCTTTTGAATTTTTCTCAGCTTTCTTATAATCTGCCTCAACATAGTCGTCTTCTTTCTTTTCGATGGGAGTGCCAGTAGCATATCCAAGCATGATCTTGTTAGGGCCGTTCTTAATGATTAGCCAACACTCCCAATCGTTATCCTTTATGTAATGGGTCATCATATTTTTCCATAAACTGTAGTTCTTCCCATTGAATACGGGACACTTCAGATGTTTGAAATCCACTAAAATAAAATTAAATGCAGCGAAAAATAAATAAAAATAAAAGGTTAAAACGGATCAGACTCCTAGCTGTAAGGCAATCAAGAGCACGAGGCTCTGATACCAATTGTAACGTCTATTGATCGAATACGAAAGAGGGGGGGGGTGTGAATTGAGTATTAAAAACTAGGCCCACTTTTTCGATTTATATGATATGTAATTAATTATTTGATCATATAGATTAAAATCAACTAATTAATTAATCAAAGTAAGCGTAAGTAACGAAATAACGAAAAGTAAAGAGAGTAGAGAGAGGCACACGGATTTTTGAAGTGGTTCAGTTTCACACGTTTAAACCTACGTCCACTATTCCCGATTAATAATTCTTAGTACCTTTCTACGGATTACAAAAATTATCAACCTACTCGTATAATCAACACTATGATTATAACTCAAGGTGAGTATTGCTAAATACTCTATACTATCTTACGTTAATAAGAAATTACAATATAACTCACACAGATTCTCGTTAAAGAATTGTAAGATTATAATGATGTACTATTAACCAATAACGTATTTCACGCAAGTGATTGATAATAATTGATGCACGACTCTTTTGAAAAACAAACACTAAAAATAATAAATATTTTGCTCAAAGGTTTGCTTTAAAACGATTTTGGAAAAATCTCCCAAGTATGTATGTATGTCGTGTTGTACGTGTATTTCGTGTATCTCAACAATGAGATGTGAAGAAGTATTTATAATAAAAGCATAGGATCTACAAAACCCTAGCTTAACATTTAAGAAAGATATTTATCTTTAATATCTTAAAATAATATTTACTTTATCTTTTAGATATATATTTATCTCAAAATATTATTTGGTTTATCTTATAGACATATATTTATCTTTAATATCTCAAAATATTGTTGTAAAGATATAGTAGAATCCTAGATTAAGGTAAACAAGGGAAACAAGCCTATGGAGGCCGGATTCTTCCATCTACACGAAACCCTAGGAGGCACGCAACCCTAAGAGGCACAAACCTAGGTTTACACGAAACCCTAGGTGGCTCAAACCCTAGGTGGGCTAATTAGGTTAACAACAAATTGAGATAGAATATATTAGAAACCCTAGGTAGCATGACAACCCATAAGTTGTATTACTAACCAATAGAATCTCATAAATATATTCTCTATTAAAACTTTTGATAAATATAAAAATACTCTTTCACTTTTGAAAACATTTAAAACATTTTATTTCCAAAATCATGCATCAACATTTATCATCCAAAGTTATAGGCTAAAGCTATAACTTTGAATTTAAAATCACTCGAATGGAATAGTTACCGAATGACGACCTATACTATCTAATCTTCACAAAGATCTTCAGTATACGGATCATCTCTTCATCTTGATCACAAAGACCCTTCATCTTGAGTATTGTGTTATTTGAGGTAGATCTTGCTTGAAGCGTTTTTCTTTAAAGTTATGACTGGGTAGCTATAACTTCCATGTAGACTTCCAAAGTTATTCATGAAGTTCTTATAACTTTGATCTTCCTTCTCGTAATTGTTGTTAGCTATAATAAGACTAAAGCACACAATTAAAAGCATATGATATTTCAATTAAAGCACATTATCCGGTAAGCACATGTCATTATCAAAACTATAAAATAGGTCCAACAGTATACGTAGATGATATGATTGTGAGATCCAAAGACATGAAAGGGCATATCGATAATATTTGCAAGTTCTTTCTCAGATTGCGCAAATATAACATGAGAAATTGATCCATCGAAGATCAAGGCCCTAATCGAAATGCCACAACCCCAAACATATAAGGAAGTTAGAGGTTTCCTGGGAAAAGTACAATATGTGAGTTGGCTCATATTGAAACTCACTATGATCTGTGAACCTATTTTCAAAAAGCTAAAGAAAACATATCATACCATGTGGGATGATGATTGCAAAAAGGCATTCGACATAATCAAGGAGATATTAGCAAAGCCGCCAGTGTTAATGACTCCCCAACGAGATCAACCTCTTGGTTTATATCTCACAGTCACAGAAACAGCCATGGGGGCTATGCTCGCACACACTGTCGGGAAAGAAGAAAGAGCCATCTACTACCTTAGTAAGAAGTTTTTAGAATATGAGTGCAAATACACACCTCTCAAAAAGACATGCCTCGCTCTTGTGTGATCAACAAATAAGCTACGCCATTAAATGCTTACCTACTCGGTCAAGGTGTAATCCAAAATATACCCCCAACAAATACCTCTTTGAGAAACCCGTCCTCAACGGACGTCTAGCAAGATGAACCTTAAAGCTCTGAGAGTTCGATCTCAAATAAGTACCTCTGAAAGTCATTAAAGGACGTGCCGTCGCTGAGTTTTTCGCAGACAATCCTATCAATGACACCCAAACAATAGACATGTGGTCATTTCTAGACGAGGATATATTACAAACTTGTATAGACTCCTGAGACCTTTACTTTGACGGTGCATCGAGTTTAAGAGGGTTCAGAGTATGAGTGTTGCTCATTTTTTCTGAAGGCGAGCATACACCGCTATCTGTCAAACTCGACTTCGAGGTGACAAATAACGCAGCAGAATACGAAGCTTGCCTTATTGGTTTACAAGCGGCAGTCAGTCTAGGCATTAAGAATCTTCGAGTTCATGGAGACTCCTCCATAATAATCAACCAGGTCACGGGATCATGGAAAACTCGAAGTGAAAGTCTATCATCCTATCAGGCCAGGATAGATCAAGTTGCCCAGTTCTTTCATCAAGTTACCTATCTATATCTACCTCGTGAAGAGAATCAATTTGCAGACGCTCTTGCAAAACTTGCAGCCTTGATCAACATGCCTCTATGCATCGAACGACGGTCTGAACCGGCCTACGTGTACCAACTTACAGACGAAGAAGAGAATCCAGAGGAACCCTGGTTCCAAGCTGTTCTAAACTTCAAACTCAACGATACATACCCACTAGAGATAGATAAGAGGGGACAACGCGTCATACGCTTACTAGCCTCTCAATACCTCCTTATGCAAGGAGAATTGTACAGAAGAACACCTCTTGGTGTTGTCTTGCGTTGCCTTGATCGTTCACAGGCACGAAAAGTAATGGAAGAAGTACATGATGGAGAATGCGGTCCCCACATGAGCGAACCCATGATGGAAAATAAAATCACACGTCTAGGATATTACTGGACGACTATGGAGTCGGATTGTATAAAATACATCAGACACTGCCACAATTGCCAAATCTTTAGGAACGTTCATCATGTTCCTCCCTCGTTGGTTTACATCATGACCTATCCATGGCCATTTTATGCTTGGGGAATTGACATCATCGGAAAGATCACCTCAGCTGGAACAAGAGGTCACTGTTTCATTTTGGTAGCTATCGACTATTTCACCAAGTGGGTTGAAGCAGCATCGTACACTAGTCTTACTGCTAAAAATGTGGCAAAGTTCATACAAACCAATATCATCTGTCGATATGGTTGCCCACATGAAATCATTAGTGATAATGGGTCACATTTCCAAGCACAGACTGAGCAGTTGCTAGCCAAATACAAGATCACTCATCATTATTCCTCGCCTTATTGAGCTCAAAATAATGGCGCGGTAGAGGCAGCTAATAAGAATGTCGTTGCAATCCTCAAGAAAATGATCGACAATTACCGTGATAGGCCAAGCAAGATACCCTTCGCGTTATAGGGCTATCGCACTTCAGTTAGGACACCCACTGGGGCCACTCCTTTCTATCTAACTTATGGAATGAAAGTTGTACAAACAGTAGAGCTAGAAATCCCATCTCTCCGTATTCTCTTAGAAAGTCAAATCCCAAAAGCTGATTGGAAAAAGGATAAATATGATGAACTCGTCCTCTTGGACAAACGAAGACTATATGCATTACATAATGTACAAACATACCAAGCACGTATCAAACGAGCATTCAACAAACGAGTTAAGCCCAGAAACATCAATGAAGGGGATTTAGTGCTCAAGTCAGTCATAGTTCTATTACCTGTCGATCCACGAGGAAAGTTCAAACCTAGTTGGACTGGGCCTTTCTTAGTCAAATCCATATTCTCAAGTGGTGCAGTTAAAATCACAGACCTAGACGGGAATGAATTTTCTAACCCTACCCACCTAGACTAGTTGAAACGATACTACCCTTAGTGTGCACTAGGAAGCGCACCTCGCGCAATCCCACGTGTCGCTCATGCGACACGGAATAAAACCGGCCCCAGGCCATTTGAACTTAATGTCGCCATGCTCTTGCATTTTGACATTTGGATAATCCTCATGTCATCAAATAAATTGAATTGTATTTCTTTAAAAGAGTAATCAAGGCACACGCCGCCTTTTTCTAAGTTCATTACAATGTAACAACCCGAAAAGTACCCAATTTGCTTAAGCAATAGCTTATGGATACTTTTCAGTAGAACTTAAGTTTTTAATATATGAATTTTTGTTCCGAGTCGTATTTTGAAATTCCGCGTTCGTATTTGGAATTTTTGAGAGATTTCATGAAAAGACCGTTTTTGGTCCGTCCTTTGACCTTTTCTTGACTTTAAATCGTCTTGACTTTTATTGACTTTTTAAAGTCGTCATTTACTTTTCTTGACTTTTAAAGTCGTCTTAAACTTTTCTGAACTTTTAAGTCATTTTTGACTTTTCCCGACTTTTTAGTCGATTTTGACTTTCGTTGACTTTTTCCGACTCGCTTTACAAGTTTGAAGACCGAAATTTTATTTAAAAAAAATTATATTTTTGATTTATTTTTATTTATATTTATTATGATTTATCATAATTTAATATAATTATTTTGAATTTATTTGGAATTTAAAGAATAACTTTTACGGTTTTTAACCGAGCGTCATTTAACTATTCCCGACGCATCGTAAAGCGCGCAACAAAATCGAAACTCGACTTTGGCATGAGTCACGCGGCCATGTCATCGTTTTCCAATCACGATTGGATATTTTAATTGATTCGATTAAAATAATACAAATATCTTAGATATTTGTTACTTTATCGATCCGTCAACGGAAATTACGCAAATCGAGCACAAACAGACCCGATGATCACCTTACCCACACGGCTCACCCTCTCCTCTAATAGACTTTGATATTTTTATTTCTTTTGATTAATATATCATAATATCTAGATATTATTTTACTTTATCGATCAGTTAACGAAAACTACGCAAAAAGCTCGAAATCGGACCCGACAAGCTCAACATCACACGGCTCCCTTACCCACTCTTAAGCCTTGATATTTTCATTATTTTTCATTTTAATATCATAATATCTTGATATTAACTTTATCGTAAATTATATTTAATCATTTACCGTAAAGTAATTATTAAACGCGAGTCAATTACGTAACAACAATTTCAAAACTCGACATCTATTCTTGCCTATATTTACACGGCTCCACCATCACTCTCCACTCACCAACAACTTTTCATTTTTACAACAACTCAAATAAAGATCAAAACATCACTTTATTTAATCGTTCTTCGTGTTCTTCGTCGTTCATCAAGCGTTCTTCATCGTTCTTGAGCAAAACCTTTATAAAATCTTCGTTTCTTAATTAAATCCATCCTAATTTATATTTCTAGACTCTCCTCTTCGCTCCTCATCTTCACGTATGTTTTATTTTCAATTCCGTCAAGATCGTTTTCATCATTTAATTATGGAAAATTTAGTTTAAGTTCTAATAATTGTTTTTCTTGTTATTTCTTATAGGGGAAGAGTTTGAAGACGAATTTTGGGACTCTTATATTTTGGGTGAAGACTAGTAGAAGGGTTTTCTTATTTATATATTTCTTATATTTTGGTGCTAAGTGATTTTGGCTAGCTAAGGTAACGATTCCGTTTTACTCGACGAATTAATGTCACATAGCCTTAGTTGTATTTTTTAGGTTTTAGTTTATGTTCATGTTATGGTTATTTAGGATTTGAGTTAGTAATATAGCCTTTAGTTTTATTTATTTGGATTTTGGTTCATCTTTATTTTTGGTTCATGTTTTTATGATTTATGGATTTTTAGTTAGTAATATGTTAAGTAGTAATTATTATGTCGTTTTATGATTTTTATGTTGTATGGAATTTTTGTGATGTTTGATGAGTCTTGATGATTTTATGTTGTATGAATTTTATGATGTTTTATGATTCTTGATGATTTTTAAGTTGTAGGAAATTTTTATGATGATTTAGTGTTCTTGATGATTTTTAAGTTGTAGGAAATTTTTATGATGATTTAGTGTTCTTGATGATTTTTAAGTTGTAGGAAATTTTATGATGATTTAGTGTTCTTGAAGAATTTTAATGATTTTACTAAGTTATGATTTTTATGTTGTTTATGAAATTTTAACAAGTTTAGTGTTCTTGAAGAATTTTAATGATTTTTACTAAGTTATGATTTTTATGTTGTTTTAGTGTTCTTGACAAATTTTGATGATTTTTAATAATAATGATTTTTGTAAGGATGGATGTTAAAATGGTGGTTTGATGATTAAAACAAGTTGGAAATGATTTTGGTGGTGTTTGTTGGTGAACCGTGGGGAAGGGGCTGAACCGGGTCCAAACCAGACCGGTCCAGGCCGGTTCAGACCCGGTCTGGGTTGGTCAAGGTGGGTACGGGTTTTGGTTTTTGGGTTGTGTCGATGTTTGATTGATTGGTTGTTGTTTTGACGGGTTTTGAATATGTTAAAGCATGCGGGAAATATTAGAAAAACGGTTTTAAATAAAAAGTGTAAAATCTGCCATTTTTACCAAAACAGGCCCATGTGGGTCCGGCCCAATTCAGCCCGTGGGTCCCACCTTGGGATTCGTGTCGGTTTTTGAGTTATCGTCATTTTTATCGTGTTTTGTAATATTTAGCAAGTGGGAAATATAATAAGTAAAATATTTAATTAAAAAGGTTTTTCATAAAATTATTATTTCTCACATGTTAGAAATTATAAGACGAGATCGTAGTTTATTTTGATATCCTTTAAGTCAAGCGGGGTTTTACGTAAGATGTAATAATTCACATGTTAGAAGTTTTATTAAAATAACATGTAATGAATATGTTGATGTTATGTCTATGTGATAAAGACTCTGTTTCTAGCCGGTTTGATCCAACGGGTTTGGTCAAACTAAGATCTAGTCAGCCCCGATTTGACTGATGACCCGTCGCGGGACTCGGGTCGGGGATTTGTCTTCAAGTCAGGTTGTATTTAATTCAGGAATTAGCCTTAGTAGATATGAGGCGATATGTTAATTGATTATTATGGATATGCAATTAGTCACATGATAGGATGTTTTTCCGGTGACTGTTTAATTATATGGTTGGTGTCGTGTTGACTAAGTACCCATAGAGAATTATAATTATATGGCATGTTAAGTCGTATCTTGACCATGTTTTAAAGGTAACCTCTGAGTTAAGATATTAGTTTGGTTCGGCCATTGTAATTCTAAATGAGTATCTTGGACCATGACATTGATAGGTCCGTACTGTCTTTAACGAGTATATAGTTCACAGCTTGATAGCTTTTGTGTCTCGGCTTGGTGGGTTTATATCCAAGTCGGGGCATGGTTACCTAAGCCACTTTGGGGATGGAGCCAGCTTAAGTACTAGCCATCTCTGCTTAGGGGGTCGCCTAGTAGAGTTTCTTGTGTACTTCTGGTCACGAGACGGGGAATGGAATAGCTGTTGTCGCTAGGTCTGATCAGTCTAGGACTAGGATGTTTTCCTACCTTGTGTATAGCCTCGAGTTACAGAAGTCGACTATTGACTGTACTAGGAACTTATGCCTGTTTGTAGAAGTATTGGTCTTTCATGTTTGTATGATTCTATGAGTTCTAGAAGGTGAGATGCAAGACGGCTAGGATTGATAGAGTTTGGATTAACGGTTGTTAACTGATTCACATGATTACGTGTTGATTAGGGTTTGAGTGTATCAGGGCCATGTTACTTGGTAACCGCTGAGCCAGCATACCAGCTTCCCTACCTCGAGTTATATTTTATTAACGGTTTCACATGATAGCTTTCACATGATAGGTTATGTGTTAGTTAACTGTTCCATAACATGAAAAGCATATCCTATATGTTAAGGTTTTGTATTTTCTATATACATTGCTTTTATGTTTTTCATGTTTCATTAAACTCGACATTTCGTGGCTGGGAGAACTCGGAGTTACTCCCCACTGACTGTGGCTTCCGTGTTTATATTTAATGCGGGCGAACAGGTGGTGATGCATATTTGGGGTACATTGACGAGCTAGCGAGCGAAGTATTTACCTTGGACCTATATTCGGTTCTTAGTTTGTATATTATTATATACTCTTTTATTTCCGTATTTATACGGGAGATATGTCTCACGTCTTGTATATTTCTTTTGTAGAATATTATTTCCGTTTTGTAATGACCCTTTTTATTTTATGACACCTTCGTTATGTTTTATTATCTTTTATGTATTTAAATAATTTTTTTTTCTTTCCGCAAATTTGAGGGTGTCACAGTTGGTATCAGAGATATTTTGCTCCCGACGCACGTTTGTGTACCCTTGTATAAATAACTTGACCTTAAGAAATAATAAACCGTGAGATAGAAGGGTAAGATGGGTAGATTAGGATTTATGTTGTAGTCTTCTTGTTCTTGCTAAATGTTAAGTACTAATCTGTGGTTTCCTTTTGCAAGATGCCTCCGAGGATTGACAACACCATTTTAGCAGCTCTTACCGTTATTATCCAAAACCAGCAAAATCTGCAAAACCAGCAAGTAAATCCGAATCCGGACCGTGAGAGACACGGTGGTTATACGTGGGTCGCTTCTCAGCTATCGAGGAGCCAAGCCAAAACCTACGATGGCGAAGTTGATCCCGTTAAACTTTCCGAGTGGTTACGAGAGATGGAGAAGAGTTTTTCCCTTTATGATGTCCTTGAAGAGGACAAGGTCCGTTTAGCTTCTCACTTCTTGGTGAAAGAAGTGGATCAGTGGTGGACTCTTTCTGGTCCTACCGCTAAGTTGGAGCCTAATTTCGGGTGGACTCGTTTCCGGGAACTTTTGGAGACGAGGTTTTATCCGGATGAGTTGAAGCAACAAAAGTTGAAGGAGTTCATGGATTTTAAACAAGACAAATTATCGGTTCAGGAGTTCACTACCCGGTTCAATGAGTTGGCTCATTATGCCACGCGACTTATTAGGGTAGAGGAAGACAAAGCTTTCTTTTATTTGGGAAAGCTTTCTCCCCAGATAAAGGGGAAGATTAGTAGAGGTTCTACTTCGTTTGTCTCGATTTATAATGATGCTATTTGGGCGGAAAGTTCTATCAGGGAAATTGCCGAGGAAGCTCGTACTTCTTACGTGGCTCCTAATTCTTATGGCAAGAGGCCACTTTATCCTGTTTCTCGACCTTCATTTTCTCCCTCTTTTCCAAATAAGAGGAGAAACTTTCAGAGTGGACCGGCTAATCAGAGAACCCGTCCATTTATTCCGAGTACCAACAACGACCTTAAAGGTCGTGTCTGCTTTACATGCAAGATGCCTATTCACCCTGGGGTTGGTTGCTTCAACAAGCCGTTTATATGCTTTATATGTCAGAAACCAGGGCACAAGGCGAATGTATGTCCGGAGAGGAAGGGTACGGTGTCTACACCGGTTATTTCTGGGCGACCTAAGGGTCGGATTTTTATTATGAGCCGAGCAGAGGCTGATGCACAACCAGATATCGTGACGGGTATGTTCTCTATTTATGAATTTCCGTGTTTAATATTGTTTGATACGGGAGCTTCCTTATCTTTTATTTCCATGAGACTATCCGACAAGTTACCGCTCAAAGCTTCAGTCGGGGAAACTACTCCTATTTCTTTACCATCTGGAGAAGTATTTTCATGTTCTTATCTCCATTCCGACATTCCAATATCCATAAATGGATCTATTTTTCCTGCAAATCTTCTTCGGTTTCCTTTAGAAGAGTTTGATATTATTCTGGGTATGGACTGGTTAGCTACTCATCATGCACGATTTGAATGTCGTGATCAGAAAATAATTCTCAAAAGTCCTTTGGGTGCTCGTATTTCTTATCAAGGAGTTAGAAAGCAAACAACGGTGAAGTTAATCTCGGCAATGAAAATGTTAAATGTTATGAAGAAGGGTCATCAAGCATTTCTATGTGTAGTGACTACTTCTGATTCTTCTCTTCCTTCTTTGAAGGATGTTCCAATTGTTTGTGAATATCCAGATGTTTTCCCCGATGAATTACCGGGAATTGCTCCGGAAAGAGATGTTGAATTTTCTATTGATCTAGTTCCTGGAACTGGACCAATTGCCAAAGCTCCTTATCGTATGGCGCCTTCTGAGTTGAAAGAGTTGAGAATCCAACTCGATGATTTGATTGAGAAAGGCTTCATAAGGCCTAGTTCTTCTCCTTGGGGTGCGCCTGTACTTTTTGTCAAAAAGAAAGACGGTTCAATGCGTATGTGCATCGATTATCGTGAATTGAACCGAGTCACCATCAAAAACAAATATCCTCTTCCTCGTATTAATGATCTATTTGACCAGTTACGGGGTGCTTCTACTTTCTCAAAGATCGATCTTAGATCGGGTTATCATCATATTCCCGTTCGGGAAGCAGATATTCCGAAGACTGCTTTCAGCTCGAGGTATGGTCATTTCGAATTCAATGTGATGCCCTTCGGTTTGACCAACGCCCCAGCTATTTTCATGGATCAAATGAATCGTACTTTCCGGGAGTATCTTGATAAATGTGTGGTGGTATTTATTGATGACATTCTAATCTTTTCAAAATCTGAGGAAGAGCATGCTATTCACCTTCGAGCCATTTTGGGTGTTCTTCGACACCAAAAGTGGTATGCTAAGTTCTCCAAATGTGAATTCTGGTTGGCCGAGGTATCTTTCCTTGGTCATGTCATTTCGAAAGACGGTGTTATGGTCGATCCAGCGAAAATTGAGGCAGTTGTGGATTGGAAAAGTCCGAAAAATGTGTCCGAAATCCGGAGTTTCCTTGGTTTAGCAGGCTATTATCGTCGGTTTGTGAAAGCTTTCTCCAAATTAGCTAGACCGATGACACAATTGCTAAAGAAGGAAGCAAAGTATGTTTGGACCGATGAATGTGAAATTGCCTTTTTGGAATTGAAGAAGAGATGGACTACCGCACCGGTTTTAACATTACCAGATGATGAAGCTGAGTATGATGTATATTGTGATGCTTCTAAGCATGGTTTGGGATGTGTCTTGATGCAGAATAGAAAGGTTATTGCTTATGCTTCTCGACAACTCAGGGTTCATGAGGTGAATTACCCGACTCATGATCTTGAGTTAGCGGCGGTAGTACATGCCTTGAAGACTTGGAGACACTATCTTATCGGAGTTCATTGTCGAATATATACTGATCATAGAGCTGAGTGCATTTTTACTCATAAAGAGTTGAACATGAGGCAGAGAAGATGGTTAGAGTTGGTGAATGATTATGATGCCGAGTTGATTTATCATGAGGGAAAAGCAAATGTTGTGGCAGATGCTTTGAGTAGAAAGACTAGTCATTCATTAAATGCTCTTAGTACTTTACCCGATGAACTAGTAACGGAATTTCAGAAGCTTCAGATACAGTTTGTTGGGAAAGGATTCGATTATCTTGGTGCTTTGACTGCCGAACCTGATTTCTATCAAGAGATTCGTACTTGTTTACCGGATGATGCTACTTTTCCGCCATCGATCAAAATTCTACTGGGCATGCTAGAGGATTGTGTGGTGGATAATGATGGCTACCTTCGTTACCATGGTCGAATGGTTTGGTTTGTCCGATAAAAAAGCAAAAAAAAGACAGAATGCCGAGTTTATGAAGAGATACTTTATGACGCTCAACCTTCTCCTTATTCTCTTCATCCGGTGGTGACAAAATGATAAAGATTTGAGACCACAATTTCTGGTGGCCTAGGATGAGATTGAAGTGAAGGAGTAGGTTAGTGATGTCTTACTTGTCCATAGGTGAAGATTGATCATCAAAGACCCGGGGTTTACTGCTACCTTTGGAAATTCCTCTGTGGAAATGGTAAGTCTATTTTCTATGGACTTTGTGATGGCTTTACCTAAAACTTTCTGTGCAAAAGATGCATTTGGGTATGTAGACGTAACAAGTTGCCAATTCGTGCCTATCAAAGAAACTTGGAATATCGAGGTCTTAAGCGATCCTATTTACAGAGATTGTACGATACATGGAGTTCCTAGGAGATATAGTGTTTCAGATCGTGCATCCTAGATTCAGTTTCCCGATTCGGACGCCTTACAAGAAGCCCATGGTAGTAATTGTTGATGAGCACCGCTTTGTCATGCCGCGCTGATTGTAAACTGAGAGAACGAAGCCAGACTTTGGAAGATCTTCTTCGTCGTGTGCTTAATATTTTTCATACATCTGGGAGAAGTTTTTTTCCTTTATTGGAATTTTCTTATAAGCAACAGTTATCATGCTTCATCAAGATGTCACCATATGAGGCTTTATACGGTAGGAAATGCCGTCGTCCTGTTTGTTGGGATCAAGTGCAAGATGATCATATGTTGAGTCCCGACATAGTTACTGAGACGATCGATCAAGTTCAAGTCATTCGAGAGCGAATGAAGGCCGCGCAAGATAGACAGAAATCCTATGCCGATGTTCGTCGTCGACCACTTGAGTTTGATGTTGATGATCGGGTATTTCTTAAAGTATCACCAATGAAAGGAGTGAAACGGTTTGGAGTGAGAGGGAAGTTGAGTCCTAAATATATTGGGCCGTTTCGTGTGCTTCAAGAGTTTGGTCCTGTTGCTTATCGTCTGGAATTGCCTCCGACTTGAGCAAAGTTCATATTGTGTGTTCCATGTTTCTCAGTTGAAGAAGTATATCAGCGATCCGAGTCATATTATTCAAGAAGAGGTGTTGGACTTGGAACCTAATTTGGCCTTGGAAGAAAGGCCGAGTCGTATACTTGAAAGGGCTAACAAACAACTCCGAAACAAGGTGGTACCGTTAGTTCGTATCCTTTGGCGTTGTGGAAACGTCGAATCAGAAACTTGGGAACCCGAAGCTAAAATGTTAGCTAAATATCCCGAGCTCTTTGCTTGAGGTAAATTTCCTTCTTTCTTTCCTCGTTCTATTCGATTTAACCGTTCAAAGATTACGTACCTTCTATCGATATTCTTGATGCTGACGAGAACCTGCCGTTCCGTAGATAAGACCCCGTATTTTATTACAAATATATTTTTAACAGTTTTGAAATAGACCTACATATATGTTACGTTCCTTCTTCTAAGTTTCGAGGACGAAACTTTTTAAAAGGAGGGGTGATTGTAACAACCCGAAAAGTACCCAATTTGCTTAAGCAATAGCTTATGGATACTTTTCAGTAGAACTTAAGTTTTTAATATAGGAATTGTTGTTCCGAGTCGTATTTTGAAATTCCGCGTTCGTATTTGGAATTTTTGAGAGATTTCATGAAAAGACCGTTTTTGGTCGTCTTTGACTTTTCTTGACTTTTAACTCGTCTTTGACTTTTTCTTGACTTTTTAAAGTTGTCATTTACTTTTCTTGACTTTTAAAGTCGTCTTAAACTTTTCTGGACTTTTAAGTCAGTTTTGACTTTTTCCGACTTTTTAGTCGATTTTGACTTTCGTTGACTTTTCCCGACTCGTCTTACAATTTTGAAGACCGAAATTTTATTTAAAAAAATTATATTTTTGATTTATTTTTATTTAGATTTATAAAGATTTATCATAATTTAATATAATTATTTTGAATTTATTTGGAATTTAAAGAATAACTTTTACGGTTTTTTACCAATCGTCATTTAACTATTCCCGACGCATCGTAAAGCGCGCAACAAAATCGCAACTCGACTTTGGCATGAGTCACGCGGCCATGTCATCGTTTTCCACTCACGATTGGATATTTTAATTGATTCGATTAAAATAATACAAATATCTTAGATATTTGTTACTTTATCGATCCTTCAACGGAGATTACGCAAATCGAGCAAAAACAGACCCGAATCACCTCAAACCACACGGCTCCTTAAAGTCCTCTAATAGCCTTGATATTTTGATTACTTTTGATTACAATATCATAATATCTAGATCACTATTCGCTTTATCAATCAATTAACGAAAATTACGCAAAACGCTCGAAATCAGACCCGTTTTCTCACCATTCCACACGGCTCAAAAGTCCTCTAATAGGACTTGATATTTCATTACTTTTGAATACAATATCTTAATATCTAGATATTTGGTGTAATTAACTTTATCGTTAATTATATTTAATCGTTTACCGTAAAACAATTATTAAACGCGAGTCAATTACGGAACAACAATTTCAAAACTCTACACCTTTATTGGTCTATAAACTCACGGCACACACCCACCCCATATGACTCACAAACAACTTTTCATTTTACAACAAATCAAAATAAGATCAAAACCTCACTTTATTTAATCGTTCTTCGCGTTCTTCATCGTTCATCTTTAGTTCTTCATCGTTCTTGAGCAAAACCCCCATAAATCCTTCATTTCTTAATTAAATCCTTCCTAATTTATATTTCTAAGATCTCCTCTTCGCTCTCCATCTTCACGTATGTTTTATTTTCAATTCCGTCAAGATCGTTTTCGACATTTAATTATGGAAAATTTAGTTTAAGTTCTAATAATTGTTTTTCTTGTTATTTCTTATAGGGGAAGAGTTTGAAGACGAATTTGGAGACTCTTATATTTTGGGTGAAGACTAGTAGAAGGGTTTTCTTAATTATTACTTCTTATTATTTTGTGCTAAGTGATTTTGCTAGCTAAGGTAACATTTCCGATTTACTCGACGAATTAATGTCACATAGGTTTTAGTTTATGTTCATGTTATGGTTATTTAGGATTTGAGTTAGTAACATAGCCTTTAGTTTTATTTATTTGGATTTTGGTTCATCTTTATTTTTGGTTCATGTTTTTATGATTTATGGATTTTTAGTTAGTAATATGTTAAGTAGTAATTATTATGTTGTTTTATGATTTTTATGTTGTATGGAATTTTTGTGATGTTTGATGATTCTTGATGATTTTATGTTGTATGAATTTTATGATGATTTAGTGTTCTTGATGATTTTTTAAGTTGTAGGAAATTTTATGATGATTTAGTGTTCTTGATGATTTTTTTAGTTGTAGGAAATTTTATGATGATTTAGTGTTCTTGAAGAATTTTAAGTTGTAGGAAATTTTATGATGATTTAGTGTTCTTGAAGAATTTTAATGATTTTTACTAAGTTATGATTTTTTATGTTGTTTATGAAATTTTAACAAGTTTAGTGTTCTTGAAGAATTTTAATGATTTTTACTAAGTTATGATTTTTATGTTGTTTATGAAATTTTAACAAGTTTAGTGTTCTTGAAGAATTTTCATGATTTTTACTAAGTTATGATTTTTATGTTGTTTTAGTGTTCTTGACAAATTTTGATGATTTTTAATAATAATGATTTTTGTAAGGATGGATGTTAAAATGGTGGTTTGATGATTAAAACAAGTTGGAAATGATTTTGGTGGTGTTTGTTGGTGAACCGTGGGGAAGGGGCTGAACCGGGTCCAAACCAGACCGGTCCAGGCCGGTTCAGACCCGGTCTGGGTTGGTCCAAGGTGGGTCCGGGTTTTGGTCTTTGGGTTGTGTCGATGTTTGATTGATTGGTTGTTGTTTTGACGGGTTTTAAATATGTTAAAGCATGCGGGAAATATTGGAAAACGGTTTTTAGTAAAATCGAATCAAAGGCCAAAACAGCCCAATTCTGTCCGTGAGGCCCACAACAGGCCCATGTGGGTCCGGCCCAATTCAGCCCGTGGGTCCCACCTTGGGACTCGTGTCGGTTTTTGAGTTATCGTCATTTTTATCGTGTTTTGTAATATTTAGCAAGTGGGAAATATTAATAAGTAAAATATTTAATTAAAAAGGTTTTCATAAAATTATTATTTCTCACATGTTAGAAATTATAATACGAGATTAGTTTACGTGAAATCATTTAAGTCAAGCGGGTTTTGGGTATAATATGATAATTCACATGTTAGAAGTAGTAATAAAATAACATGTAATGAATATGTTGATTTTATGTCATGTGATAAAGACTTGCTTCTCGGGTTGATCCAATCAAAGGGTTTGGTAAAAAAGATCTAGTCAGCCCGATTTGGATAGGATGACCGCTAGCTGGGACTCGGGTCGGGGATTTGTCTTCAAGTATGTTGTATTTAATTAATGAATTAGCCTTAGTAGATATGAGGCGATATGATATTTGATTATTATTGATATGCAATTAGTCACATGATAGGATGTTTTCCCGTGACTGATTTATTATATGGTTGGTGTCGTGTTGACTAAGTACCCATAGAGAATTATGGATATATGGCGTCTTGACCATTCTAATTCTAAATGAGTAGCTTGGACCACGACATTGATAGGCCGTAATATCTTTAACGAGCATATGGAGTTTGTCGTTGATAGCGTTTGTTCTCGGCTTTGGTGGGTTTATATCCAGTCGGGGCATGTCTTGCCTGTATCCGTTTTTGGGACTGGTGGAGTCAGCGTTAAGTACTAGCATCTCGATTAGGGGGTCGCCTAGTAGAGGTTCTCATAGACGGTTATGTCATGGGACGGGGAATGGAATAGCTGTTGTCGCTAGGTCTGATCAGTCTAGGACTAGGATGTTTTCCTACCTTGTGGTATAGCCTCGAGTTACAATCGACTATGGACGGTACTAAGAACTTATGCCTGTTTGTAGAAGTATAAGTCTTTCATGTATGTATGATTCTAGGAGTTCTAGAAGGTGAGATGCAAGCCGGCTAGGATTGATAGAGTTTGGATTACCGATTGTTAACTGATTCACATGATTACGTGTTGATTAGGGTTTGAGTGTATCAGGGCCATGTTACATGGTAACCGCTGAGCCAGCATACCAGCTTCCCTACCTCGAGTTATATTTTATTACCGAATTCACATGATAGCTTTCATATGATAGGTTATATGTTAGTTAACTGTTTCATAACATGAAAAGCATATCATATATGTTAAGGTTTTGTATTTTATATATACATTGCTTTTATGTTTTCATGTTTCATTAAACTCGACATTTCGTGGCTGGGAGAACTCGGAGTTACTCCCCACTGACTGTGGCTTCCGTGTTTATATTTAATGCGGTCGAACAGGTGGTGTTGCATATTTGGGGGACATGGACGAGCTAGCGAGTGAAGTTTTTACCTTGGACCTATATTCGGTTCATAGTTTGTATATTATTGTACACACTTTTATTTCCGTATTTATACGGGAGATATGTCTCCCGTCTTGTAGAGTTATTTTGTATAATAGTATTTTCGTTTTGTAATGACCTTTTTATGTTATGACACCTTCGTATTGTATTCTCGTATTTCTTTTATGTATTAAATAAATTTTTTTCTTTCCGCAAATTTGAGGGTGTCACATTTTCGTTCACTAGTCTTGCGACTATGATAGTTTCTTTGACTACTCCCGCTATTTTTACGATAAAAATCACTACTCCCGTTAATATATCAAACATAATTAAACATAATAAATAAAATGTCTTCTTTAAAACAATTGGTTTTCCAATTGTTTATACTATCTCTCGTTGTTACTACGGTTACTTCTACTACATTCGTTTTTACTACTGCTACTTTTACTAATACCACATTTATTATTGTTACCTTCACTACAGTAGAATTAATATTGTTATTTTCATTACTCTCATTGTTGTTATTATTATTTTAACTAATCCCGCTACTATTATTGCTACTTTTACTACTCATTGGTAACCACTATCATAGTTACAACATCAATTTTGATACATTTACTGTCATTTCTAATATAGGTATTTTCCTACTTACAAAACTTTATCGAATTGTATATTTAAATAAATATATTACATATTTGTTTTTAAATCGTTGTGTTACTAAATTTCATCAAAACTAATTTCTATATTAGTTGGTTATTTAACTTAATAGACTTATTTATTTAAATATATATTAAATATGAGATTAAAATATCAATTGACAGCGTTCATTAATTAGTATACTCTAATTGAATTAAAAATTTATGGAATATTGTATCTTTTAAAAATCTCGATTTATTTACCTCTTTATTATTTCCAAAAGCTACTCCGAATAAATTATATACCTATGATAAACAATTAACATATTTATAAATCCAAACAATGTAATATATATGAATTCTTATGTATTTATGTCATACCTTTAAAGTCTCTTGATTTTCAGTTTTTGTATCTATCTAGACTATATATATAATCCGGAAACCAAGAGGCAGTAATGGAATGACATCAATATATAAAACTTCATGTATTATATAGTTTTGGTGTCTAAAGAATGATAATTATTAACTTATAATAAATATAATATAAGTCGGTTAATTTTTGTAAATTATGAAAATAATTGTCAATTAAATTTAGAAAAGTAGGTAGCTTAAGAAAAATAATTAAATTATAATAGTTCACCTTAAATTAGATAGTATTAACAAATAGGTAACTAATCAATTTAAGAAAAATTATTTATTTCTTTATATAAATATATTAGTTTAATAAAATTAATAGGAAATATTGAATTTAAATGTCAAAATATAGTAATGAAATACCATAGTATATATTAATTTAAATTAAAAATATTTTACTCAGATAGAAGTTCAGAATTCTATAAAAATTATCAACCTTTTGATTGCTTATGCGAAAATAACAAATATATTTTACTATTATGCAGATCATAATACAAACTCTTAAGAGTTCTATAAGACAATGCTTAAGAGACTCAAAAGAGTTTGGGTCGATACCTAAGTTCCTAATATGACTTTTATGTGTAATCATAGGATCACACCACATTATGGTAATTGTCTGATATACGACAATTTTATTATTTATAGGTAGTATATATTAACCACACGTACATTATTTTTCAATGTGAGATAAACAACATATTAAGTAGAACACCATCAAAATCATTATTTATATAATACTTTCCTAAATTATCATTTATGATATTTTCCTAAATTAATTTTGATTATGTAAATTTCACTATTGTGCGTGGAGATAAATAATACAAACTTTTAAGAACTTTTTAAGACAATATTAAGAGACTCAAATGACTCCTATTTATAATCATGTTTATGATCCCTCCACCTTATGATAATTTTCCGATGTGGGACAATTTTACTATTTATACATATTTTATATATTCACCACACCTACATTGTTTTTTAATGTGGGATAAACAACACATTAAATAGTTTGCCATCAAATTAGTATTTATGATACTTTTCTAAATTAGTTTTTAATGATGTAAATTTCACTATTGTAAAGATTATAATACAAAAGAAGAACGCTATAAGACGATACTTAAAAGACTCAAAACATTATGGGTTGATACCTAAGTTCAAAAAGGATAACTCCTATTTATAATCATATGATCACCCTATCTTATGAAATTTTTTGATGTAGGACAATTCTATTATTTATACGTATATATTTACCACACACACATTATTTTTCAATGTGAAACTAATAACAAACTAAGTAGTACCATCTTTTTCTATAAAATAATTATTTTTTGACTGTTACTAAACTATTATTTATAAAAATAATAGAATAATAAAAAATATTTTAAAAGTTATTTAGTTAATTTTTAAAGTCATATATTTAATTTTTCACATACTTTATACTCTAGTTTTATCATATTATAAACAATCAGGAAGTAAAAAATACAAAATATATACTCTAATGAATGCATTTTTCGGTAAGAATCTAAATATGTAAGTTTCAAAATGTTTTGCATTAATTGTATTTTGAGATTGATAATAAAAAAATTTCTTACGTAAACAATAAATGTATACTTTCCAAAAATAAAAAAAGATGATGTGGACACTTTATAATCGCTTTAAAAAAAGGTTCCTTTGATAATATAGATGGATAGATGTATGTTTACTTTGTAGGCCTATATAAAGGCTAGGTTATCAGGTTATTTATCGAGCAAATTATAATAAAACTTCTCTTTTCTCTCCAGTTATAATCCCCTTAGAAATTCTACACAAACCAGTTTATAACATAAGATTAGATGACAAATATGTATATAATTAAAATTTGTTTTAATGTGATCCTTGCCCGAGACTTCATATAAGAATCTTAATTATAATAAGAAACAATTACAAATAACAACCGCGTATTTGCGTATATTTTCAAATTATCACCACGTATTTGGATTTTTACAAATAACCCTCAATCATTCATCTATACTCCCTAATCACCACCGTATATTTATTCTGAAGCTCGTTTTTCTTATTTTTCTTCCGGTTAAGCAACAATTTATGTATGTGAATACGCTAATTACCCTTATCAATTACTCCCACACAACATACCCCATCTTTCATATAATCCCCAAATCCCTAATTTTCAATTGATTCCTAAATTTCCAAATCCTTAAATCCCCTAAATATCCCCCGTCTCTCTCTCTTCCTCTCAATTTCTTGATTACTGGAGTTGGCTTTTTAAGTTGAACCCAAAATTGGGTTTGATACTCAAATGATGGTTTTAAGGGATTAGGGGATTGATTGAGGATGAACAATTTGATTTGTTAAGGACTTTAGTAGGGTTATGTATGTGGTTATATATGCTACTACACTTTGCCATGTTGTTTTTAAACTGTTAAATGGTTTAATTGAGTGGTTTTTTATTCGTTCTTGATGGTTGGAACTTTAAACTAGAGGATTTTAATTTGATAATGGTTTAATTTAGTGGTGTTTACGCTAATACAATTTGCCATTCTCAATTTGAAAGAAGTAAAACACTCAATGTACCCAACTCATGAAAGCTGGAAAATGAGAGCTCATTGTATCTAACTTCATAAAATCTTGAAAATAAGAAAGAGAAGGGGAAAGATTTAGGGGATTAGAAGATTTAGGGATTTAAGAATGAATTGGGAAAATAAGGAATTTGGAAATTATACAAGAGGTAGATGTTGTGTGGAAGTAATCGATAAGGGTAAACTAGGTATTCCATATAAATCAGTAATTAACGAGTCAGATAATAGGAAAAACGAGTTGCGGGCCAAATATTCGGTGGTGATTGGGAAGTATACACTAAAAGTTGGGTGTTATCTGTAAAAATGCAAATACGTGGTGGTAATTTGTAAAAATACACAACTATGTGGTAGTTATTTGTAATTTTTCCTTCGTTCATTGTCAAGAACTTGACTATTAGGTTCATACCTTGCTAAGATTACTCTAATCTAATTTCATTTACATGAGATTAATTATGCGATTCCATAAATAGGAGCTCATACAATCGGCCAAGCAAGGTGCATCACTTTCAGGGACCGCATATACAACGAGACCGACATTGATGCTTCATTTGCAAAAGAAGCGCAAGAAAGTTGCCCAAGCACAAGAGGCCCAGGGGAAGACAACTTATTCCCCTTGGACGTTCAAACCCCTACTCAATTTGACAACGACTACTTCAATAACCTTATCAACATGAAGGGTCTTCTTCATTCCGACCAACAATTGTTTAGTGGCGGCTCCACAGACGAACTTGTTTTAACTTATAAAAGTAATGCCACCAAGTTTAAGATAGATTTTGCCAACGCTATGTTCCGCATGGGTAACATTCAGCCACTCACTGGATTAGATGGCGAAATTAGGTGCAACTGCCGTAGAGTCAACTAGTAATAAAGTTGATATATCCGTATGTGAGATACACTGATACTAACCGTCGTCACTTTGTCACGTTTCAGAGTAGTTATACACGTATATTAAGGGCAATATCAATGCGGATAAATAAAAAGTTTCATATCTTATAAGGAACTTTTAACCCATTGTTCTACTTAATTAAAAGTTCCTTATATGAAACCGGTTCTAAAGTAAGAAACTGGTTTCATGTTAGGAAAAGAGAGATAAAAGGGGGGGACCGCCTACAATGTATGAAACTTTTAGCATTAAGGGATATTAAAAAGTTTCATAATTTATTACTCCATCTGTCCTGATCATTTGTTAACATTTCCATTTTAGGGTGTCTCATTCATTTGCTTACCTTTTTATATAAGGGAGAATTTCTATGTGTATTTTGATCTCTCTATGGGACTATTGTCCACTTGTCATCCAATGTCGCTACCCACAAATGATCCCCTCCCTTCTCCTTAATCTTTGTGTGACACCCTCAAATTTGCGGAAAGAAAAAAAATTATTTAAATACATAAAAGATACGAATATATAACGAAGGTGTCATTACATAATAAAAAGGTTCGTTACAAAACGAAATAATATTCTACAAAATAAATATACAAGACGGTAGACATATCTCCCGTATAAATACGGAAATAAACTAGTGTATAATAATATACAAACTATGAACCGAATATAGGTCCAAGGTAAAACTTCACTCGCTAGCTCGTCCATGTACCCCAAATATGCAACACCACCTGTTCGACCGCATTAAATATAAACACGGCAGCCACAGTCAGTGGGGAGTAACTCCGAGTTCTCCCAGCCACGAAATGTCGAGTTTAATGAAACATGAATAACATAAAAGCAATGTATATGAAAAATACAAAACTTAAACATATATGATATGCTTTTCATGTTATGAAACAGTGTAACTAACTCAACCTATGCATTAAACTATCATGTGAATTCGATAATAAAATATAACTCGAGGTAGGGAAGCTGGTATGCTGGCTCAGCGGTTACCAAGTAACATGGCCCTGATACACTCACACCCTAATCAACACGTAATCATGTGAATCAGTTAACAACCGTTAATCCAAACTCTATCAATCCTAGCCGGCTTGCATCTCACCTTCTAGAACTCATAGACTCATACATACATGAAAGACCAATACTTCTACAAACAGGCATAAGTTTCTTAAGCACCTTCAATAGAAGACTTCTGTAACTCGAGTCTATACCACAAGGTAGGAAAACCTCCTAGTCCTAGACTGATCAGACCTAGCGACAACAGCTATTCCGTTCCCCGTCCCATGACATAACCGTCTATGAGAAACTCTACTAGGCGACCCCCTAAGCAGAGATGGCTAGTACTTAAGCTGGCTCCAGTCCTAAAACGGATCAGGCAGCCATGCCCCGACTTGGAGATAAGCCCCCCAGGCCGTGCCACAAAAGCTATCAAGCGGTGAACTATATGCTCGTTAAAGATAGTACGGGCCTATCAATGTCCTGGTCCAAGATACTCATTTAGAATTAGCATGGTCAAGACGCCATATACTCATAATTCTCTATGGGTACTTAGTCAACACGACACCAACCATATAATTTAAACAGTCACGGGAAAACATCCTATCATGTGACTATTTGCATATCAATAATAATCAAATATCATATCGCCTCATATCTACTAAAGGCTAATTCAAAAATTAAATACAACCTCACTTGAAGACAAATCCCCGACCCGAGTCCCGCGACGGGTCATCAGTCAAATCGGGGCTGACTAGATCTTAGTTTGACCAAACCCGTTGGATCAAACCGGCTAGCAACAGAGTCTTTATCACATAGACATAAAATCAACATAATCATTACATGTTATTTTAATAAAACTTCTAACCGGTGAATTATTAAATCATAACCAAAACCCGTTTGACTAAAAGGATATTAAATTAAGCTACGGTCTCGTCTTATAATTTCTAACATGTGAGAAATAATAATTTAATGAAAAACCTTTTTAATTAAATATTTTACTTATTAATATTTCTCGCTTTCTAATTATTACAAAACGCGATAAAAATGACGATAACTCAAAAACCGTCACAAGTCCCAAAGTGGGACCCACGGGCTGAGTTGGGTCGGACCCCACATGGGCCTGGATGGGCCCACGGACAGATTTGGGCCTGTTTTGGCTGTTTTGACAATTTTAAATAAAACCGTTTCTAATTATTTCCCGCATGCTTTAACATAATTAAAACCCGTCAAAACAACAATTAAACAATCAAACATCGACACAACCCAAAGACCAAAACCCGGACCCACCTTGGACCAACCCAGACCGGGTCTGAACCGGCCTGGACCGGTCTGCTTTGGTCCGGTTTAGTGCCCTCTACACGGTTCCCAACAACAACATCTACCAAATTATTTCCAACATGCTTTAATCATCAAACAACTATTTTAACAACCAATCTAACCATCATCATACAAAATCATTATTATGAATAATCATCAAAATTCATCAAGAACACTAAACATATTAAAAATTTCCTAGACAACATAAAAATCATAACTTATTAAAAATCATCCAAATTTATCAAGAACACCAAACATATTAAAATTTCCTAGCCAACATAAAAATCATAACTTAATAAAAATCATCAAAATTTATCAAGAACACCAAACATATTAAAATTTCCTAGCCAACATAAAAATCATAACTTAATAAAAATCATCAAAATTCATACAACATGATAAAAATCACTCCTTATCATATTACTACTAAAAATCCACCAATCATAAAAACATGAACCAAAACAAAGATGAACCAAAATCAAAAGAAACAAAACTAAAGACTATGTTACTAACTAAGATCATAAATAACCATAACATGAACAAAAACTAAAGCTATGTGACATTTATTCGTCGAGTAAAACGGAATTGTTACCTTAGCTAGCAAAACAATTAGCACCAAAATAATAAGAAGTATATCTAATAAAACCCTTCTAACTAATCTTCCCCTAATATATACGAGTCACCAAACTCGTCTTCAAAATCTTCCCCTAGAAGAAATGACAAGAAAACATTATTAGAAGTAAAAATAGATTTTCCATAATTAAAGTCTTGAAAACGATTTTTGACGGAATTGAAATATAACCGTACGTGAAGATGAGGAGCGAAGAGGAGAGTCTAGAAATATAAATTAGGAAGGATTTAATTAAGAAATGAAGATTTTATGAAGGTTTTGCTCAAGAACAATGAAGAACAAATGATGAACGACGAAGAACACGAAGAACGATTAAAGAAAGTGATATTTTGATCTTTATTTGATTTATTGTAAAATGAAAAGGTGTTGGTGAGTTATGTTGGGTGAGGGAGCCGTGTATTATAGAGGAAATATGGAGTCGGATTTTGAAATTGTTGTTACGGAATTAACTCGCGTTAATAATTATATTACGGTAATTGATTAAATATTACGTTAATTAAATTAAATATCTAGATATTATGTTATATTAATGAAAAGAAATGAAAATATCAAGCCCTATGAGAGGACAAAGGAGCCGTGAGAAATGAACACAAATCGGGTCTGTTTTTAAGCGATTGCGGAATTTAAGTTGACAGACCGATAAAGTTACAAATATCTTAGATATTATTATTAGTTTAATCATATTAATTAAAAGATCTAACATGAGTGAAAAATAGGTGACATGGGGCGTGTGAAATGGGTAGGAATCGGGTCTGATTTTGAGCGATTTTCGTAATTTAAACGGACGGATCGATAAAGCTACAAATATCTTAGATATTTGTATTAGTTTAATCGAAACAATTAAAATATCTCCAGTGAGTGGAAAACGATGACATGGGCGTGTGACTCATGCCAAAGTCGAGTTTCGATTTTGTTACGGGATTTACGATGAGTCGGGAATAGTTAAATGACGTTCGGTTAAAAACCGTAAAACTTATTCTTTAAATTCCGAATAAATTCAAAATAATTATATTAAATTATGATAAATCTTAATAAATCTAAATAAAAATAAATCAAAAATATTATTTTTTTAAATAAAATTTCGGTCTTCAAACTTATGAGGCGAGTCGGGAAAAAGTCAACGGAAGTCAAAGTTGACTGAAAGTCGAGAAAAGTCAAAGATGACTTAAAAGTCAAGAAAAGTTTAGGACGACTTAAAAGTCAAGAAAAGTCAATGACGACTTTTAAAAAGTCAGGAAAAGTCAAAGACGACTTAAAAGTCAAGAAAAGTCAAAGATGACTAAAAACGGTCTTTTCATGGAATCTCTCAAAATTCCCAAATACGAACGCGGAATTTCCCAAATAAGACTCGGAACAAAAATTCCTATTTTAAAAACTTAAGTTCTACTGAAAAGTGTTAGTAAATATTTTTACTAGAAAAATCGGGTACTTTTCGGGTTGTTACATTACTAGACTTGGGCTCTTTTGCTTGAAAAATAGCCCCACTGTTATCACATTAAATCGTGATAGGATCTTTGGCAGTAGGGACTACTGTTAGTCCTTCCAAAAATTGCCGAATCCACACAACTTCCTTTGCAGCTTCAGACGTTGCAAGGTACTCTAATTCTGTTGTAGAATGCGTTGTAACGCTTTGCTTGAAACTCTTCCAGCAAATAGCTCCTCCATTCATCATATAAACATAGCCGGATTGGGATTTCATATCATCCCTATCTGGGAAACTGGCATCTGCGTAACCTTTTACACGTAACTCAGTCTCGCCTCTAAACACTAAGAACGAATCCTTGGTCCTTCTCACGTACTTAAGGATGTTCTTTACGGCTATCCAGTGACTCTCACCTGTATTTGCTTGGTAACGACTTGTCATGCTCAAAGCATATGCAACATTGGGACGAGTGCATATCATAGCATAAATGATTGATCTAACAGCAGATGCGTAAGGGATCAATTTCATGCATTCAATCTCCTCGGGTTTGGTAGGGCACTCTGACTTGCTCAAAGTGAACCCACTTCCCATAGGAAGAAAGCCTCTCTTAGAGTATTTCATGTCGAACCGATCAAGAATCTTATCAATATAAGTTTCTTGACTTAATGCTAATATCCTTTTAAATCTATCCCTATAGATCCGGATACCTAAGATGCGCTGAGCCTCTCCTAAATATTTCATTTTGAAATGAATCCCTAGACACTTCTTCACAGAAGTGAGCATTGGAATATCATTCCCAATGAGTAGTATGTCATCTACATACAAGACAAGAAAAGTTACTTTACTCTTACTAAACTTTATGTATAAACATGGTTCCTCGACACTTCGAGTGAAACCATTTTGTTTAATTACATGATCGAAACGATGATTCCAACTCCTGGATGCTTGCTTAAGACCATAGATGGATCTCTTAAGTTTGCATACCTTCTTAGGGTGTGATGGATCCACAAAACCTTCAGGTTGTGTCATGTACACTTCCTCTTCTAGAATCCCATTCAAGAAGGCGTTTTTGACATCCATTTGCCAAATCTCATAATTATGAAATGCGGCAACCGCTAAGATAATCCTTATGGATCGAAGCATGGCGACTGGGGCGAAGGTTTCGTCATAGTGAAGACCATGAACTTGGGTGAAACCTTTTGCCACCAATCTAGCTTTGTAAACATCATTATGTTTATGTATGCCACTTTTGATCTTATAGATCCACTTACACTGAAGAGGTCTTACCTCTTTAGGTAAATCAACCAAGTCTCATACTTGATTGTCGTACATAGAATCCATTTCGGATTGCATGGCTCCTAGCCATAGCTTTGAGTCGGGACTAGAAATGGCTGCTTTATAGGTAGTAGGTTCGTTACTTTCAAAAAGTAACATATTATAGTCATCACCTTCCTCTATAAAACCAAGGTATCTATCAGGTTGATGACTAATTCTGCTTGACCTCCTAGGTTCCGAAGGAATAATGACCGTGTCAGACGAAGAGGGAACGTTTTCCTCGTCGTCCTTTTCTGTTTGTGGCTCTTGGACTTCATCAAGTTCAAATTTTCTCCCACTCTTTCTTTTAGAAATAAAATCATTTTCTAAAAAGACTGCATCACGAGACACAAACACTTTGTCCTCGTGTTTATTGTAGAAGTAATAAGCACGTGATTCCTTTGGATATCCTACAAACAGACATTTGTCAGATTTGGGTGCCAGTTTATCGTCAGACTTATTCTTAACAAAAGCCTCACATCCCCAAATTCTCATAAACGACAAATAAGGGACTTTCCCTGTCCATATCTCATATGGAGTCTTGTTTGCCGCTTTATTCGGGCTTCGATTTAGTGAAAATATTGCAGATAAGATAGCAAAACCCCAAAAATAATCAGGAAGCTCTGTTAGACTCATCATAGATCGAACCATTTTTAATAAAGTTCGATTTCTCCTTTCGGAAACACCATTTAACTGAGGTGTTCCAGGAGGAGTCCATTGTGATACTATACCACAATCTTTTAGGTGTGAATCAAATTCATTGTTCAAGTATTCACCACCACGATCGGATCGTAGAGCTTTAATCTTCTTATTCAATTGGTTTTCTACTTCATTTTGAAATTCTTTGAATTTTTCAAAAGCCTCACTTTTATGCCTCATCAAGTAGACATATCCATATCTACTCAAGTCATCGGTAAAAGTAATGAAGTAGTGATAACCAACTATAGCTTGGATAGTCATTGGACCGTATACATACGTATGTATAAGCCCTAATACTTCACTTGCTAGTGTCCCTTTTCCCGTAAAAGGAGCACGAGTCATCTTGCCTAGAAGACAAGATTCGCATACACCATAAGATTCGTAATCGAATGGTTTGAGTACTTTCGATGATACAAGTCTCTTTATGCGTTGTTCGTTTATGTGCCCTAAACGAGAATGCCAAAGGTATGATTGATTAGGTTCACCTGTTTTGAGCTTCTGGTTTTCTACATGATAGACCTCTTTTGCAATATCTAGAACATAAATACCTCCAATAGAAATGGCCTCGCCATAAACCATTTCATTTAAAGAGAAAGTACAACAATTGTTCTTAATACAAAATGAAAAACCTTCTGATAAGTGAATATTTGTATGAATTTAACCCCCATTTTAGCTCGGTTTTGTAAGTCATTTGTGCTTTGTTACGCCATTTTATGAGCTAATATCGTCTTCAAGGCGGATTCCTGTGTTCTAACCTGTTTTGTAGGGAAAGTGACGTTTCTACGCCCTTTTTCTATATTCCCGAGCATTTGCTTAGAACCCGACGATTTGAAGAAGAAAGCTTGACCATGTCAAAGGCATTTCAAGAAGGATCACTAATTCGAAAGAGAGAAGGAGTAAAGACAGTTTCGTAATTGTCGGAAGATCAATCAATTGGGCGGAAGAATTCATCGCCTTGCATCAAACCTATCAACAAACCCGATTGAAGAGGTCAAGGGGGATGATGGAACTCAAGTCAAAGCGAAGGAAGATGAAACGTTATTCAAATACTTCTATATGCCCACTTACCCGATCGGGTAAGTGTGTACCCGATCGGGTATCCTTGCTGACCCGAGCATGACGGCTTCAACCTCCTATTTTTGTCCTATGTGTTTAATGCCCGACCTCTTCTCCACGAAACCCTAATACTATATATAGATGCTCTAGCCCCTCTTCTCAAATATCCATCACACACATCTACTTCTCATACAACAATCTTCTTACACATCTTTTTTAGATTAATCTTTAGTTTTAGTCTTTCTAGTTTAGATTATCTTCTTCTTTTGTCTTTTGTTCTTAGTTTATTTCTGTCCATTTCATATCACAACATTAGCTTAGATCAATAGAAATTTCAATCTTTGTAGTCTACTTTGTTGGGTACAAGTATTGTAATTCAAGGAACGATTATTCCATGCAAGGGATTTCTATTATCGTTATCACTTTCGTTGTTGATCGTCCCTAGGTATTCCTAATTTATCCCTTGTTTATTACCCTTTATTATATTCCATTTGGTTGTTATTTTCTATTCATATCATTTAGATTCATTTTTCATGTTGTTATAATCGCAATTTCATTTCTTAGATTGTCAAATAGCGTCGTTATTATCGCCACATAGAAAGTCTTGGATTATTGTTAAAACAACTAAATATGTTTATCCTAGTTTTCATTGTTAATATCATCTTAAACATAAACATTATCATGAGTGAGTAGTCACCTTTCTAGGGTGTAGGGTAGCCATGTTGGATTGATTAAAAGATGATAATTGTATAAAAGAAATTGTGCCTTTAAAACATTGTGTCTATGCATGTTTGGACTTTAACGATAGTTGACGATTCCTGATCAAAATCATTGACTAGTATGGAATTCTTTTCCAAAGTAGACATACGAGAATTGAATAGACAAAGCGTGACATGGTGGATTAAGACCTAGTAAATCGCCTACAAGCCTGCTAGACCATCTGATCTATGATAGTAATGAACACACCATTCTTACGAACGCGCAATGAATTATTTGCATATCCTAAACATCCAATTGTCAATTTGTCAATCTACGTGTGTGAACCTATTTCCCTAGATGCTTCTCATTATTGTTAATTCATCATTTGCTTTATTGTTTTCATTTTAGTTTGCTCTTACTTTGTTTTTATTTATGTTCTTTATTAGTTTAGAATTCAAAACCTCAAAACCCAGAAAATCGTTAGATAAAACTCAATTGTGAGACAACTCACAATCCATAGGAAATACCATCTCCCTGAGGATCGACCCCTACTTCCATAATTACATTAATTTGTTATTAGCCTAGTCTGGGTAATTTATCTTTGCATCAGGCTTGCGACAGGCCTGATCAAATTTTGGCGCCGTTGCCGGGGAGCACGGTTTAATTTTCCTTTTCTTGTGATTTTAATCACGATTAGTTTTATCTAGTCTTTAGGAACGCAAATTCCTTTAGACCTCTCTTGATTTTTCATCTTAGCTTTTCTATCTTATGCCCAGATCTTCTAGACTAGGGACCCCTATTCCCTTTAGACCCTGAACTAGAAAGAACTCTGCGTAGGAAATTAAAGCTATTCAACGAAATTTCAAAAGCTTCTAATATTTCAAGTTTAGATCGTATTCGTGAGAAATACTCGGATATCTTACCTAATCTTGAAGGAGAAGAAGATCCATTCTCATCTCCATTTCCAAAAACCAATCAACTTTTAACCAACATTCCATCTTCATCTTCACAAAAGAAAATGGTTCGACTTTCCGACCATTCCAAACCCACCGCAGATACACTTCTAAGGGGTATCGCTACACCTCAAATTACAGCCCAAAACTTCGAAATCAAACCTGCCTTCATCAATCTAATAGAAAGAAATCAATTTGGTGGCAATGCCACAAAAGATCCCAACCTTCATATCCAAAACTTCTGTGACTATTGCTCCACGATTAGACAAACTGGAGTATCCCAAGAGCAGATTAGGGAAATGCTTTTTCCCTTCTCTTTAAGAGGAAAGGCAAAACTCTGGATCAATAGTCTTGACCGAGTTGCCTTAGGAATAGTCGACTGGGATGGTCTAGCTCTTGCTTTCTATCAAAAGTACTTCCCACCAGAACGAACCGCACTCTTACGGAGTCAAATTACTGGATTCCGTCAGAGAGGCGACGAAAGCCTTTATGAGGCATGGGAAAGGTACAAAGAATTACAAAGAAAATGCCCTCATCATGGCCTTGATTCATGGTTCCTAGCTATCACCTTCTACAACGGTTGTTGTGGCGAATCGCGTCGTATCCTCGACTCCGCTAACAATGGTCGTTTCGATCAAATCGATGTAGAAATAGCTAGTGCGACTATCGAGTCAATGGCAATCCACGATTCTCAATATAGCAACTCGCGTGCTATGCCACTCAAAGCCAAGCAGGACGATTCAAGTAAAGTAGCACTCCTAGAAGCCCAATTAGCCCTTCTGCAGCAACAAGTAGGAAGCTCTTCCTAATCCAAGGAACATATCAACGTCACTAACCACGTAGTAGTATGTGAGACATGTGGGGTTGGAGGGCATAGTTTTCAAGAATGTAGAAGTTCAATAGAGCAAGTCAATGCCTATCAAGGATATAGGCAAGACAACGCTTTCTCAAACTTCTATAATGAAAACACAAAAAACCATCCATTTTTGTCCTACAAAAGCACTAACGTTCAAAATCCCCAACAACAAATTCAACAACCATTCATACCACACCAACAGAAACCTTACAATCCACCTGGTTTTCAAAACCAGAGACCTTCATTCCAACCTAACTTCAACCAACTATACCAAAATCAACCTCAACACCAACCACCTCAAATTCAAGGCCAACCTAATGATTCAAGTTTGAGCAAAATTGAATCCATGCTTCTACAAGTTGTTCAAAAACAAGATTCAATGTTTGCTCAACTCCAAAAGAGTGATCAAGCTCAAAGTGCTGCCATTAAGATGCTTGAAACTCAAATGGCCCAACTGGCTGCCTCTAATGCCCAAAGAAAACAAGGGCAACTCCCACCTCATGGTGAACAACCGAGGGACACCGCAAATGCTATCACCCTTAGGAGTGGTACCACTTATGCGGAACCTCAGCAACCCAAAGAACCAACAGTTGAGCCTTCACAAGTAGAGAGCCAAAAGGATTCTCAACCATCCACCGCTAAGGAAGCGGAAGATAAACCTGAAAAGAAGGATGAACTCGAAAAGGAACCCATCAAAATTCAAGTTCCATTTCCCCAACGTTTGAGGAGAAATCATAAGGAAACCCAGTTCGGTAAATTCATGGAAGTAGTCAAAAACCTCCAAGTAACGGTTCCCTTCACTGAATTAATCACTCAAATCCCTTCTTACACGAAATTTATGAAGGATATCTTAACAAAGAAGAGGACTCTAGATGATGTTGAAATCATCGCATTCACCGCTGAATGCAGTGCGTTATTGCAAAATAAGTCCCCTCCTAAGTTAAAGGATCCTGGTAGTTTCTCTATACCTTGCACTATAGGCACCTACACTATTGATAAAGCTTTATGCGATCTAGGTGCTAGTGTAAGCGTCATGCCCTATTCCATCTGCGAAAAATTGAATATGGGAATTCTTAAATGCACAAGTATCACCCTGCAAATGGCAGATCGTTCTCTAAAACAACCTATGGGAGTTTTAGAAGATGTACCTGTTAGAGTAGGAAGATTTTTCATTCCAGTCGATTTCATAGTGTTAGATATGGCTGAAGATTCGCAAATCCCTATCATTTTAGGAAGGCCATTTCTACACACTGCGGGAGCAGTAATCGACGTCAAGAATGGAAAATTGACATTAGAAGTAGGTGATGATAAAGTCACCTACAACTTAAACAGTGCAATGAAGAGCCCTATGCTTGAAGAGCCTTGCTGTTTCCTTGACATTGTCGACTCAATCATTGATGAATCTTTGTATCCATAAATAATTGAGGATCCTTTAGAAGCAATTCTATTGTTAGAGGATATCTCTGAAAACGACAATTTTGAGATCAGTGAGCTGGAAAGGGACTTGACTGGAAAAGAGATACCATCTGAAGAAGTTGAGGAGTTCATAAGCTTAATTGATGCTCCTGCCAAGGCAGAAGTACATAAACCTGAACTTAAACCTCTTCCCTCAAATCTAAAATATGCCTTTTTAGATGAATCCGAATATTGCCCGGTCATAGTGAGTGCTCTCCTAGATGAAAATCAGTTAAACTCACTATTGACTGTCTTGAAAAAGCATAAGAAGGCAATAGGTTATAAACTTGAAGATCTCACTGGCATAAGCCCCGACTTTTGCATGCATAGAATCAACTTAGAAGAAGGCCAAAAACCTTGTGTTCAAGGTCAACGCCGTCTTAATCCTAACATGCAAGAAGTAGTTAAAGCTGAAGTTATGAAATTGCTAGATGCTGGCATAATCTATGCAATTTCTGACTCGAAATGGGTTAGCCCTGTTCAAGTTGTTCCTAAGAAAGGAGGAACAACAGTAGTCAAGAATGAAAAGAATGAGCTCATCCCCACAAGGATTGTGACGGGATGGCGTATGTGTATTGACTACAGGAAGTTGAATCAATCAACTCGAAAAGATCACTATCCTCTGCCCTTCATTGATCAAATGCTAGAGAGGTTAGCTTGCCACAAATATTTCTGTTATCTAGATGGTTACTCAGGATTTTTCCAAATTCCTATCCACCCTGAGGACCAAGAGAAAACCACCTTCACTTGTCCCTATGGTACTTTTGCTTATCGCCGAATGCCATTTGGCCTATGTAATGCACCTGCAACTTTCCAGCGTTGCATGACTAGTATATTTTCCGATTTTGTTGAGACTATCATGGAAGTATTCATGGACGACTTTAGCGTCTATGGCATTTCTTTTGATAATTGCTTGACAAATCTATCCAAAGTATTTAAACGCTGTGAAGAAGTCGATCTTGTTCTCAATTGGGAAAAGTGTCACTTCATGGTGAACGAAGGTGTAGTTTTAGGACACATCATTTCTGAAAGAGGTATTGAAGTGGATCGAGCTAAGATCCAAGTTATTGAACAACTGCCACCACCTGGTAATGTAAAAGGAATCAGGAGTTTCCTTGGCCACGCCGGTTTTTACCGACGGTTTATAAAAGATTTTTCAAAAATAGTCAAGCCCCTGACTGAGCTCCTTTTTAAGGATGCACCTTTTAATTTCACAAAGGAATGCCTTGAGGCATTCAACAAAATCAAACGCGCTTTAATCACCGCACCTATAATCCAGTCACCTGATTGGAATCTTCCATTTGAACTTATGTGCGATGCGAGTGATTATGCCGTTTGAGTTGTTTTAGGGCAAAGAAAGGAAAAGTTCCTTCATGCAATTTACTATGCTAGTAAAACCTTAGATCCTGCCTAAATCAACTATGCCACCACTGAAAAAGAACTTCTTGCCATTGTCTACGCCTTAGACAAATTCCGTTCTTACCTTATAGGATCAAAAGTCATTGTTTACACTGACCATGCTGCCTTGAAATATCTGCTTTCAAAGAAAGAGGCAAAACCTAGACTTATCCGATGGATCTTACTCCTTCAAGAGTTTGATCTAGAGATCCGGGATAAGAAAGGAGCAGAGAACGTAGTCGCTAACCATCTCTCAAGGATAAGAGTAACTGAAATAGGATTGCCAACACCAATTAATGATTCGTTTGCTGATGATTCATTAATGGCGATTGCTGACTCTTCTCCTTGGTATGCTGATATGGCCAATTTTCTTGTCAGTCGCCAGCTACCTTCTGACCTTTCTTATAACCAAAGAAAGAGATTTTTGCATGATGCAAAATTCTTTGTTTGGGATGACCCCTATCTTTTCAAGCAGTGCTCAGATGGTCTTTACAGACGTTGTATCCCCCAGTGGGAAGTAAAAGGAGTTTTAGAAGGATGCCACTCATCTGCTTATGGTGGTCATAATGGTCCGTCCAAGACCGTAGCCAAAGTCTTACAATCCGGGTTTTTCTGGCCCTCGATGTTTAAAGATTCCAAAGACTTTGTTATGGCTTGTGACGCTTGTCAACAAATGGGTCAAATATCCAAGAGACATGAAATGCCTCAAAACGGCATATTAGAAGTTGAAATATTCGATGTCTGGGGTATTGACTATCAAGGACCATTCCCTTCTTCTAACGGAAATCGTTACATCTTAGTCGTTGTTCCTATGTTTCTAAATGGGTAGAAGCAATTGCCACTCCCACCAATGATGCTAGAGCTGTGATACGGCTATTTAAGAAGATCATCTTTCCACGTTTTGGGGTACCCAGAGCCGTGATTAGTGATCGAGGAACTCATTTTGGAGAAAAGCAGTTAGACACTCTGCTTGCCAAATATGGTGTGTATCACAGACGAGGATTAGCCTACCACCCTCAGACCAGCGGTCAAGTAGAAGTCTCAAACAGAGAGTTGAAAACAATTCTTCAAAAAGTAGTTTCAAGATGTAGAACCGACTGGAGTAATAAGCTCGATGACACCTTATGGGCTTATCGCACAACTTTCAAAACCCCGATTGGAACATCTCCTTATCGGTTGGTTTATGGAAAGGCATGTCATCTTCCTGTCGAGTTAGAGTATAAAGCGTACTGGGCTATCAAAGAACTCAACTTAGACACTAAGCTTAGTGTTGATAGACGACTTTTGCAACTCAACGAGATAGAGGAATTTCGTTTGCAAGCTTACGATAATTCTAGGATTTATAAAGAGAAAACGAAGCGTTGGCACGACAAGAGGATAATTAGAAAAGAATTTAATGTCGGTGACCAAGTACTTCTTTTCAACTCCCGTCTGAAAATTTTTCCGGGAAAACTTTGATCACGATGGTCTGGACCATTCACTGTCATATATGTTAGCAAGTACGGCTATGTGGAACTAATAACTAGCAATGGTGAGAAATTCAAAGTCAATGGACACAGACTGAAACTTTACTATAGCAATTCTATCATCGGATGTTTAGATATTGTCTATACGGAGCGTCCATTCCCAACCTAATGATTTCATAGAATAATTCGTCGAGCAGGACGTTAAACAAGCGCTTCTCGGGAGGCAACCCCTGTTTTCCCTTTTTGCATTCTTATTTTTGCTTTTTCCCTTTTTACGTTGTTTTGTTAGATTTCTTTGCAGATGAAAGAGTTTTTGAGGAATCTATGAAGACCTTCCTTGTCAAGTCCAAAAGACTAGCTTGGGGGAGTCCGCGATGACTAGTAAACTTCATTCTTCTTTCATTTTTCCTTTCTTCCCATTAAGCATCTCATTGCATATTTAGTATTTGTGCTCACATTGAGCACAATGTGATGTTTAGCTTGGGGGAGGGATTGCATTTTTGCATTTTCCCATTTTGCATTTTAGTTGTTTATAATTTTCATATTTTGAATAAAAGAGAAATAGACAATTTTTGAGCAAATTTTAAAATTTTGAACATAATTGAATGCTTTTCATGCTTTGCTTGCTTGTTTATTATGCTATCATGTTATATTTCCCAAACTTAGAGCTTTCAAAAGATAATGATTCAATATTTATTGAATTTTGCATACATGGGGAAGTCTTGTACACAGTAGGCATGGGATGAATCTATAGATGAGTACGCTTGATCTTGAAATTTGGCAAGTTACATATATTGTAAGGTAGAACCTCCTTAGACTGGTACATATATACCCAGTCTCATTTAGGTGTGTGTAGTTCTCCTTGTGATGTGTGTCATGTCAAAACGCATAAGTATGGTTCTCATTTCATTTCTATAAGCATTGCATTCATGATTCACTAAGATTTGAAGCCTTTTTCACTTTAATTTGCCCCTCAAAATTAGCTCCTTCATACAAATGTCTCACAAAAATAATAGCTACAAATAAAAAACTGCCTACCTTTTGAGCTAGTGGCTAGACTATGGTGTATGGGTGCTCTTTTGAGAAGATTTTGTTCCTTAATGACAAAGTGAATTTGAAGAACAAAAAAGTTCAAGAAGTGAAGTTTTGTTCAAAAGAAAAGAAAGAAATAAAAAAGAAGAAAAATTGAAAAAGAAAAAGAAAGAAAGAAAAAGAAATAAGAGAAGAAGTTGTGAGTATCTCCTCAAAATGTCAAATCAATAGAAGGAGTTTACCCTTGTGTTTCGTGTGTAATAAGCCAAATCGCTACTTCTGGCTTCGTTATTCGTCTTTTGGAAATTCATCGAAAGTTTGGATTGAGTGTTCATTTATCATTGGTCAGTTGCTAGCTCATTCTAACCTTCACATGAACATAACTATTTGTCCACCTTTCACCCATTTCCCAAAGCCTTCTTCATTTATTTTTTTTCGGCTTCTTTTCTATGTGCATTGTGATCTTTGACTTGTGTTTTGAATTGTTTACCATATTAGATTGCGGACACATTTTCATAAGTCGTAGATAGGTGAGTGTCTCAAAACATTTACACATAAAGAAATCACCTTTTACATACATTGAGTGTTCGAGTGTACCGTGAGAGTCCATTTGTCAAAAGATCATGCAAGAGCCGAAATTCTGTAGTGATTCTTTGTGCTACGCCATTATGTAAATCTCAGCCATGTTTATGTATCATTCTTGCCCACGTTGCTTTTGGGTTATGATTCATTATGTTTTCAAAGTTTTACGTTGAGATTTGTTTCTTGATGGTATAGTAGCCAATGCTTGCAACCTTGTCCTGGTATTGTTTGTTATGTTTGCTTGAGGACAAGCAAAGGTTTAGCTTGGGGGAGTTTGATAAGTGAATATTTGTATGATTTTAACCCCCACTTTAGCTCGGTTTTATATGTCATTTGTGCTTTGTTAAGCCATTTTATGAGCTAATATCGTCTTCTAGGCGAATTCCTGTGTTCTAACCTGTTTTGTAGGGAAAGTGACGTTTTCTACGCCCTTTTTCTATATTCCCGAGCATTTGCCTAGAACCCGACGATTTGAAGAAGAAAGCTTGACCAAGTGAAAGGCATTTCAAGAAGGTTCACTAATTCGAAAGAGAGAAGGAGTAAAGACAGTTTCGTAGTTGTCGGAAGATCAATCAATTGGGCGAAAGAATTCATCGCTTTACATCAAACCCTATCAACAAACCTGACTGAAGAGGTCAAGGGGGATGATGGAAGTCAAGTCAAAGCAAAGGAAGACGAAACGTTAGTCAAGAGCTTCTAGATGTCCACTTACCCGATCGGGTAAGTGTGTACCCGATCGCGTATCCTTGCTGATCCGAGCATGACGGCTTCAACTTCCTATTTTTGTCCTATGTGTTTAATGCCCGACCTCTTCTCCACAAAACCCTAATGCTATATATAGATGCTCTAGCCCCTCTTCTCATATCATCTCTATCCCATACAACTCACAACAATCTTCTTGCAAATCTTCTTTAGAATACTCTTTTCTTTTCTCTTTAGTTTTAGTCTTTCTAGTTTAGATTATCTTCTTCTTTTGTCTTTTGTTCTTAGTTTATTTCTGTCCATTTCTTATCACAACATTAACTTAGATCAATAAGAATTTCAATCTTTGTGATCTACTTTGTTGGGTACAAGTATTGTAATTCAAGGAACGGTTATTCTATGCAAGGGATTTCTATTATCGTTATCACTTTCGTTGTTGATCGTCCCTAGGTATTCCTAATTTATCCTTTGCGCTTATTATCCTTTATTGTTTTCCATTTGGTTGTTATTTTCTATTCATATCATTTAGATTCATTTTTCATGTTGTTATAATCGCAATTTCATTTCATAGATTGTCAAATAGTGTCGTTATTATCGCCACATAGAAAGTCTTGGATTATTGTTAAAACAACTAAATATGTCTATCCTAATTTTCGTTGTTAATATCATCTTAAACATAAACATAATCATGAGTGAGTAGTCACCTTTCTAGGGTGTAGGGTAGCCATGTTGGATTGATTAAAAGATGATAATTGGATAAAAGAAATTGTGCCTTTAAAACATTGTGTCTATGCATGTTTGGACTTTAACGATAGTTGACGATTCCTGATCAAAATCATTGACTAGTATGGAATTCTTTTCCAAAGTAGACATACGAGAATTGAATAGACAAAGCGTGACATGGTGGATTAAGACCTAGTAACTCGCCTAAAAGTCTGCTAGACCATCTGATCTATGATTGTAATGAACACACCATTCTTACGAACGCGCAATGAATTATTTGCATATCCTAAATCCAATTTCATTAATTTGTCAATCTACATGTGTGAACTTATTTCCCTAGATGCTTATCATTATTGTTAATTCATCATTTGCTTTATTGTTTTCATTTTAGTTTGCTCTTACTTTGTTTTTATTTATGTTCTTTATTAGTTTAGAATTCAAAACCTCAAAACCCAGAAAATCGTTAGATAAAACTCAATTGTGAGATAACTCACAATCCATAGGAAATACCATCTCCCTGAGGATCGACCCCTACTTCCCTAATTACATTAATTTGTGATTAGCATAGTCTGGGTAAATTATCTTTGCATCGGGCTTGCGACAGGCTCGATCAGTTTAAAGTAGGTTTTGAATGGAGAGGTAGCAGTTTGGTAGTGTTTGTGTTGGCTGCCATTTTATGTTCTTGCTAGGCTTTTGGGGGGTGTTTTCTTGGTGGGTAAGGCACCTAACATGTGTAGGATAGTAGGGAAAGGGTTAATGGGTAGTCAATTTGGATCGGTTTTGAGCTTGTTTTGTGGGCTAGATTGGCGCGCATAACAAGAGGAAGGGGGACTAGCTTGGGCTCGGTTTGGGGGGTTGTTGAGCACGAAAGTCAAGGCTTTGGAAGTGTTTGTAATGAGGTTTGATAACTAGCCTATGAGGGGGAAAAGATGAGTCGAAATCAGATCAAAAATCGGGTCCAAAACAACTTCAAAACGAGCTGAAAAGATCGTCGTAAAATCGAGTTTATAAACTTGTTTTACAACATCTTTTTAAATAAAAAAAAGAGACGGTAAAATGGAATAATTCAAAATTGACCTTCAAGTCGGGTTTAAACAAACATTGGTTTTATTTTCAATAAAATAAATAAAAATTCAATTTTTAAAATGAATTAAGAGTAAATTGATTTGAGATGGATACCAGTTTTAAATCATTTAAAATATAATGACGACGCTCATTCTACTTCGTAAAATGAACTACAAATAATGACAAAGTCAAACGAGAAATACATTATTAGGTGTTTGACAGGATTTCTATAAATGCATGTATCGACGGATACAGGTATCTACATTAAGGAAACTCCGATCGGGTTTAGGTATCTCCGATCAGGGACGTAACGCTCTTAGCACACGTCGTTCATTCCTTCGTTTTTTCGCTTCCAATTGCAACATCGTTGATCTTGGTCTTCAACTCTGATATGCGACGTGGATAAGCTTATTTTGAGTCTTATTTTCATCCTCTAAATATCTTCTAGCATGTCCCCAAGGGATAAGGGTTGGTAATAGGGGTTGGAGACGGTTATTGAGCAAGCATAGTAAAATTGTCGTAATTTGCTAAATCTTGCTCGGAATGACTTGAAACTTGTTTCCTTTTATTTGGGACATTTGAATACTCATAGCACACCATCTTAAACTCACGTACTCGTCAATATTAGCTTCACCTTGCTCGGTAATCATTCAAATGTAAAGATTTGACGTAGAAATGGCCTAAAATCGCTTCATATCCTAAAAACGACATATAAACACGAGAATACTTCCAAAGAAAAATTAGCTCTTAAAACAACTATAAATAGTGAATAATAACATTTAAAATCGAGTTGATATGAGGGAGAAAAGTATATAAATATTAGACACATCACATTCTTAGTGCTTTTAGTTGGTAATCGTTAATGAAAAAATGACTATGTATGTGGTTTGTGCTGGATGTCCCTCAGATTCTTCAATGCGTTTCTTGGCTGGAAGTTTGGATAAGAGGATTTTTTTATCCAGCGTTATCAAATTGCTCGACTTCTTGTGTTGCTGGTCTATGGATTGTGGAGATCGATCACCTAGGTGTAGGAAAATCTTCTCCATCGGAGGCAAGCTTGTTTGGCTTGCATTCCACCATTTATTTCTACGCTCTAGTGGCGTAAGTGCACATGGTTCGTCTTGTTGGCATTTTGGAGTTGTTAGTACTGCTGAAGACGTTGATGAAGTTCATCGTCCCAAATCTACCTTGCTCCTCCAGCATGCTTTTGCTACCCATCGTACCTCTAGTCATTTTGAAGTACCAGCTTCATTATTTTTACGATTAATGTTTATATTAAATAAAATTGGATGTAACTATGGATTTAGAAGCCAAAACATTATATAATTGCGTCTTTTTACTGCTGCAAAAAAAAAATCATTTCTAACAAAAATGTAAATGATAACAAAAGGTAACGTGAAATCGATTTGTCTAATCGAGCTTTAGAAGTTGAGTTTAGAAATCGCCTTTATTTATTTTCAATTTAAAAACAATTAAAAATGTAACTATTATTAAAAAGTTTATTCATCGGATTTTTTTTTAAATTAACTCAACAAAATTTAATTAAAGTTCACTTATTATATACAAGCTCCATTAGTTGACGGTAGCCATTTGGAGTTCACATTTATCTTATCATCATCAGGTGTTTGACTGATTTTTTTGTAAATTCTAATATCGATCGATACGGGTATCTAAGCATCCATTAAATCGATAAAGCCAATTGCAAATAAATAAACTCCAATCGATTAGTAAAGGCCGCTAAAAAGAGCGGGTGGGATTGTGTTTTCAGCTAATGAGCTTCCCAATACCTACCCTTACCCCTTAATCGGATATCTTTGAATACTAGATATCCGTATTCATTGGCATGAGAGTCACTCTAGACATGGAATACTAAGGGGAACGAATCATCATCTTTTGTGTTCATGTCATTTATTGCTTTGTGCTTAATCTGACATGGCATAAAGTTGATTCAAACGGATTTTAAAATTTTCATAATAAGTCGGTGGCAACTCTTCAATTGTAGGCTCGTTTATTCAATCGTTTCATCGGTTTCAACCTTTCAAGTCAAATATCAAACCTATGACGTCCCCCTCCTCGGAGGCTTTGTGAGCTCTTGTCGCAGTTAGCGTGTGCGCACGCGGATGGCTTGGTTCGCATAAGGTCGGGATGAGGTTACAATGTGTAATGTTGTATGATACCGTCTTATACATAATAATTAATATTATGATTTAGTAATATTCTGTCAAAATAATGGTGTAAACCTTATTGAACCTATGATAATACGAAACAAGTATAAATATTAGAAGAGACAGTAGTATGAAAGTTGAAAACAATCAATATAGTTTTTGTAAAGAAAACAACTTGTAGAAAACATCCCTTATAAATAAAAAGTTCTTTATTATTATATCAAAGCTACTTTAATTTCTTATAGTTGACTATAATTTTTTCTTTTGACTAAAAGTCATTTATATTATTCTTCATTTCTTTCAAAAATTATACTCCCTCTGTCCCAGTCTGTTTACCATTTTCATTTAGGGTGTCTCATTATTTATTTACCTTTATATATTAGGTTTGTTTTGTATGAGTAATTTGATCTCCCATTGCGATTAGTGTTCACTTGACATCCACTAAATAATACCCCAAATGGTCCCCTGCTCTTTTCTTAATAATTGTGCCAAAAGGAAAGGTAAACACATGAGCGGGATGGAGGGAGTATATAACTAATAGAAGGTTTAGTTATGAGGCATGCTTACCTAGTTACCTTCCCAAGTATCTCTAAATTCTTTCCCTTCTGAAGACATGAACTATTTGTTGAACCATGTTTGTTGATGATGACAAGTTCGTGCTACTTGTCGTTTAACGTGTTTGATTGCTTTTTACATACCTAGATATGTTATTCACATAATTCAAAAGTTGGAATGAAGCTTGATGATCAATGAAGATTAGTTCTAGTCAATTGTCGTGTGTCTAGTTATTGTAAAGATGATGATCTTGAGCATAACTCGATTTGGCTGTTTTAAACAGTCTCACAGACTGTTTAAACCAGGTAGTTCAGTAGCGAAAAACGCTGAATGTTTTTCGAAGATATTACGTGAGATTTTGAAAAGATTTCTTAAAAAAAGTTTATCTTGAACGAAATTTTCTGATAAAATAATCCTCTTTCAGTTGGAAAATATTATATTGAAAGATTAAATATTTGGAAGATTATTTTATTCAAGATTTGGAAAATATATCTTTTCCGTGATTCTTATGCTAACTTTTTACCAGAGGGGCTCTATGATCATTGTCCTTGCTTAATTCCACTGGAGGGGGATGATAGGGTAAGAAAAGCGTCTTTCAAATACTTTAATATGTGGGCAAAAGCTCATGGTTTTCATGATATTATTCTTAACCATTGGGGTAGAAGAGTGCCTGGCACCAAGATGTTCCAAGTGGTGCGCAGAATCAAGGGAATGAAACATGACTTAAAGAAGTTAAACAATGAGAACTTCCATGATGTGGAAAAGAATGCACAGATTATGGGAATGTCCCTGCAGAGTATTTAGACTACTTTACGAGCGGATCCTCTTAATTCTTCTTTGGTGCAGGCTGAGAAGGAGGCTTCTGAGAATTTCAGGTCCTTGGACAATGCTAAGTATGAATTCCTTGCTCAAAAGGCAAAAGTGAGATGGCTTAGGGATGGAGATGATAATACATCATTCTTTCACTCTACCATTAAAAGGAGAAGAGCCCAAAATAAAGTACTTCAGATAGAAGATGAGGAGGGTAATGTCTGGCATCAGGTTCAGGATAATAATGATTCTTTTGAGAAGTTTTACAAGAATTTATTGGGAACCAGGAAGAAAGTTAGAGATGTCCATACTTCTACAGTTAGGACTGGACCTATTCTGAATAATGAGCATCATAGTCTTCTTAGTAAATGCAGCAGGAGCTCACCCAAGGGGTTTTGATGATCAAACCACAAACAAGACAAGCTTGACCCCTCAGATGGAAGCTCGAGTTACAAGGTCCAAACAACAAGCTATGACAAGCCAAGATCAAGCCAGGCCAAGCCACACCAATGA